>JAOXJK010000007.1:3385305-3405195 GCA_025774025.1 Xenus cinereus
CATCCCCGCCTCAGGCCGCCCCGCCCACTTCCGCTCCGCCGCGCTGGCGTCCTTACGTCACCGCCCCGCTCCGGAAGGCCGCGGGTTCGAGGCCGGCCCCCGCCGGCTGCCAAACGGCGATCGCTCCCCTTCGTTACCCGCTAAATCCGCCCCTTCCCCAGCACAAACCCCTCCAAGGGCCGCTCTTCATCCCTCAGCTGCGGGGCGGGAAAGGAGGGAGCCCCGCAGCGCTGGGTTTCAGGAGGTTTTATTTATTTATTTGTTTCTAGCATCCAGACACGTACCAGGCGAGAGATCTCCTGCGGCCATTTACAGAGCACACCCTACGGCCACGGCACAAGCGGGGCGCTGGGGTTTTATAAATTACGTCTTCTAGTCTCCACAGGACCCCAACGCAGCGGACACGTCACTGCTAGATAGGTGATTCTAATGGGGAAAGTTGCAGGCCAGGTCCTCTTGCCATTTTTCCTGCTCTATTCCTGCGCGTGGCGGCTCCTCGGTGGGAAGGACGTGGCCGTCTCTCCACCCATCCTCGGGCCTTAGTTCTTCTGGTAGTAGAACCACTTGTCAACTGTGTGGGGTAGAAAAAAAAAACACAATTGAGAGGCTTAGTCTTCTGTTAGCCACCCGCTTATTAATTGTCACTGCACGTGCGTCACCTGCAGGGTTCCTCCGGCTCCTCTCCCCGAGGTCACCACGCACCCAACAGGTTCTCCTGCAGCCCTGTTGACCTGTTTTTTGTTTTCCAGCAGAAGTCACCCCCTCGCTCAGCCTACACGCCTGGGTTTAGGTGAGGACAGCACAGCTCAGCTTTCCTCCGGCTCAGCTGACTCGGGGAGGTAAAGTCATTTTTGCCCCAAACTCTCCTGCACGGGAGAGAGGGCCATTTCTTCATCACCCGTGAGGAGGGTGGGAAGGAGAGCCCGGCCCCTCTTTCTGCCACACTGCTGGGGGCTCTCCGCACTGCCCGCTTGTCCTCGAGTCTTGTCCCTGCTACAGCAACATCTGGGTGTCTGTCACGTGGGAGGCACCGGTGGGCACCTCACGCCGAAGGAAAGGGTTACAGCCAAGCGAGGATTCACCCCGTGGCCCTTGAGTGTCCCCCAGGCATCCAGAGACTTTTACCAGCTCGCAGAGGACACTTGTCCAGCAACAGATCTCTGATCAGTGGGTTCAACTGACCGATTTCTGCCTCTGCTCTGCACAGGTAGGGAGTAATTCCCTTCCTTGGCTCACCCGCACTGAGGATACTGATGAAACACCTTTTTTGGAGGAACTAAACCCGCTCCCCTGCCATCACAGCGCTCCAGGCCTCTGCAGAGCTGCTCTTTCAGAACCTGCTATAAACCGAATCTCTTCTGGGGACAAACTATGGCACCTCGGGTCTCCTACTCGCCACTCCTTTACCTGCCTTGCACCCAAACAAGAAAGTAAGTCAACAAGAGAAGTTATTCAGGAATTAAACAGCCTCCTGGCCACAGGCTGGGTCCAACAAGGCCCTTCATTTCTCCTCCCGCTAGGGCCGTACCCAGCTATCGGTTAAGACCCTCATTTTCCTAACGGTAATTCCTTCGAGGAAGCCTCCGCTCTGCGTCGGAACACAGACGTGGGTTGTGAGACTCACCTTCGGGCGGGATGGGGTTGGCGGCTTTACCCGGCGGTGCCTGAAAGAAGAAGGGTATTAGCAGAGAGCAGCTGCCGAGGGAGGTCGACCTCACGCCCGAAGCTCGCTAGATGTCACCTAGAGCTGCCCCAAGCCTGCGCCGTGGGCAGTGTAACATCTAAGCAGTGTAAGTTGCTCTGTGGCAGCCAGCGCTGGTCAGCTGCGAGGGAATAAACGAGCTCACGTCCCGTCATCGCCGCAGCCTCCTCGTTCTGTACGTGCCCTACATGCCAGGGGTGCTCTGCTCTAAGCAGAGCCTGCAGTGCCACCTGCTTCTCACCACAAGCAGTGGCTGCTCCAGTGTCTACACAGCTGCAGGCAGCCTGCTTTTTTTTTTTTTTTTTTAAACCCACAATGGAACGGGGGAAAGGAAGTACAAAGGACTCATGAAAAACTTCTCTGAAGAGTTTTTACGCGATGTCCAGCAACCGAAGGTAGACAAGGGTCCCTAACTGGTGACACATCCTCCCCAAGGGTTACACTTTCATGGACTTACAAGGTAATTCCGATACCACCAGAGGATACAAGCGCTTCTAAAACTCTCTGCTCTGGTGAGACCCTGCCTGGAGTCCTCAGCACAGGAAGGACATGGACCTGTTAGAGAGGGTCCAGCAGAGGGCCATGAAAATGATGATAGGGCTGGAGCACCTCTGCTGTGAGGACAGGCTGAGAGAGTTGGGGTTGTTCAGCCTGGAGAATAGAAGGCTCCAGGGAGACCTTAGAGCCCCTTCCAGTACCTGAAGGGGCTCCAGGAGAGATGGGGAGGGACTCTTGATCAGGGAGGGGAGCCATAGGACGAGGGGGAATGGTTTTGAACTGAAACAGGGGAGATTTAGATTAGATAGTAGAAGGAAATTCTTTGCTGTGAGGGTGTTGAGACACTGGAACAGGTTTCTCAGAGAAGCTGTGGAGGGGTTCAAGGGCCCCATCCTGCTTTTATTCCAGCGGTCGGGCAGGTGCTGGGCTGCTCCTTTCTTCTTTGGCCTTGGCAAAGGGCTTTTTGTGGGCGAATCCGCGGCTCGCGAGAAAAGGGATGCTCGCCCTGGGCTCGGATGTCTTCTGATTTTCCAGTGGATTTTCAATTGCCAGATGAGCCCTTGCGATGTAAATGCTGAAGGATGTCGGGCCTGTGGTGTTCCGCCCGCCGTATTGTGCCCGGTGTGATGCTCCTCGGCCGTCCCTTCGGCCAGCTCCTCTCCTCTGAGGTCTTAAAAAATGCAATGGTTTCAAAAATGGCCTGTGTAAAAGTCCGCTGCTGTCTTTTGTTTTTGTTTTAGATGGTGGATGTTGATGTTTGCGTGGGTGGAGATAGTACCAGAAGAAAAATGGATGCCCTGACAGATAGTGCAGTTGAGATTGTCCCTTTGGAGCTCTATGATTCAGCCAGAGCAAAAATAGCTGCTAATCTACAATGGATCTGTGCGAAAGCCTACGGAATAGGTAAGATCACTTTTATCAGGGAGCCGTTCTTGGTTTTGTTCGTGCTTTTTTTGTCTCCCCTGCCATTCCAGAAGTACTTAAATTGGGCTTAAATCACCTTTGTTTTAAACGTCAAAAATATGATCGTCTCTTTTCTTGTAATATTGCACGTTTCCTGGTACCTTTGATGGGAATAATGGAACTGTATGAGATGCCCTGAATCAGCAAACTTAATGGTGAACGCTGGCAGATTGTGCTTGTGAAGAATGCTTACCCTGAAATGCTTAAACGCTCATTTTAGCGAAGTAAGACTTTCCTCCACAGAACTGTGTGTCAGGGCTTGCAGGCCCCGAGTCCCTCCAGGCTGTGAAGGCGTTAGTCTGCTTCCTTGTCTAGTCATCTTGGCCAACGGATGCTAGGACCTCGATACTCTTTGTATTCTCAGGAGGGTTGTTTTTTTTTTTTTTTTGTCAGATTGTGGTTTTGGTTTCAAAATAAACTAAAAAGTAATCAATTTATGGTCAGCAACATTCTTTTATGTAAGTGTTGAATGAACAGGTATGGTTTGTCCATGTTCTGTGACACTAAACAGCAAGTTGTAGGTGACAGAGGAATTCTTCTTTCCCTCACGTAGTTGTAAACCTTTACAGTCAAACATGGAGAAATGAAGATTCTCGGAGTATCACTTGTACAGTATTTTCCTGACATCTATTTAGTTTTGCTTTTTTGGTTTTGAACTAGATCTGTCTATTCTGAATTATTCTTACCAGATACATCTTGAGTTTAAGTAGCATCATTATGAAGAAATATGATGGAATACTTATGTCTTTTGTTTATCCGGAATAAAACATGTAATAAAAATGTACAGGATCTTGTTTTGGAAAATGAGGTAGCCCTGTTAATCTAAGTCTAATTCGCCAAACTCATAATATGCTTAATGGATTAGCACTAGCTTACTTTGTGACAAGGCTGAAGAAAAGCAGTCCATTCCTGCAGTTAAATATTAATCCTTGTTGGAATATTTTTCTAAATTATTTTTCTTTGTTAATATTTCCAGTTCTGTCAGGGTTCTCATTGTCTTCCTGTTTGTGGGGAAAACAGAAAATCATGGTTTTATAATGTTCAATATTAGTGAAGGTGTTTCATTACAAGTAACGAGACAAAAAAGCTCTGTTTATCAGATGATGTTTGACAAATAAAAAGTGGGAATTTTGGGAGGGTGTTAGTAAAACATTGATAACTTAAAAGAACATTTCCTCATGTAAAAAATGTTCAGTTGCTGGAATTGTTTGTAATGTTTCCTCAAGACTTTTTAGTGATCAGAGATAAAATGGATATTCCAGACATAGAGAGGCACTATTTATATTATGACTTTGTTTCGGAAGAAAGCTGATCCTAAATTAGAATGGACTGGCACGGCTCCTACGCTGCAGAGGAGCTTTTTGGCCTCGTGTTTCTTGGTAGTGGCTTCTGGGATCCAGAACTCAGGGTTGTGTCTGTGCATCTTGGACCAGGTAACGGGTTAACAGCAAGTCTGTTTGCGCGCTTGACAGCGCGGACTTACGTTGAATAAGTATTTGGCTTTCCTTTGATTAAAAGTTTTGGAAAAGAAACCCACCTTTCATGGTGACAACAATGTGATGTCCAGCATAGAGAAGGCTGTAGCAGCGCTTGCCAGTTTTTCTGCTTGTATTGAGGCTTGTTCAGATTACATTTTAATAGGAGTTAAATGCCATGAACAGGAGGAAAAAATATTTTTACTGGTGCTTTTGCTGTTGCATTGTTGGTTAGCTCCAGTGTGGGCTTGTGTTGTGTGCGTGTATCTTTGGGGGACCACGGCCCATGGAAATTTAGTTTGATTTTTGAAATGGCACCTGCAAGGCGTTGTCATGTAGTAACCATTACTTCTGGAATCACATTGCAAAATACTTAGAAATTTATAAGCCTCTTTTATTCATAGAGAGATGGGTTTAAAGAGGTTTCTTATGTGATTATCATTTTGAATAATGTTTGAACTTAATACATTACTTGTCATCTCGGGGTTTTCTTTCTGTGTTAAGATATTGGATGCTGTTCAGTGGGCAGCTATCAAGGAATTGTCAATTTGTTATAAAAAAATCTCGCTAGGCAAATGACAGTTTAGGGGTGGCTTTTTTGTTATTTTTAGACTTAGTTCTGGTCAATTTGGTGGGGAAAAATGCTCCTCTGTTTATAATACTAAAACACTGTCTTATGTTCTGAAGTAATTCTCATCTGATACGGTTTCCATAACTGCCTTCAAGTGGCTAAGTAAAGAGTGGTTTTTGGAAATGTTAGGTCTGGAATTTGACATATATGAATTGACATAATTTTGTGCCTTAATCTTCCAAATGCTGGTGCATATCCTGGATTTCATTTTCATCTGAGTAAGGCTAAGCTGGTGCTGAAGTGTGGGAATGGTCACAAACAGGACTTTGATTCTAGTGTAGACTGTTACTCCAAGTCATTCATCAGTGCAGGTTTTACCTGAAACTGTATTTTCTATTTACTGTTACCGGATATTTGAATTCTCTACATCTTAGCTGGCATCTAAGTAGGAAAATTCTTCATCCTTTCTCTTTTCACGAGGACAAATTACTGAGAGCATGCACGACACATAATTTGAAGCTGAAGTCCTAATTTGGGCTTTGTTTCATTTGATGATGCATTCTTCCTTTTTTCCCTTCTGGCCGTGAAAAGAGAGAATTTTGGTAGCCAAACACCGAGCACAGCTACCTTGTCTCTTCAGCACAAATGCTGCTAGAGAGACCGCCCCTCTCCTTGGATGGGAATTGGGCTGAATGGTTTGTTTCTGGAAGCCCGTGGCTCCTCCTGTCTCTCTGTGGTGGCTGCCTCGTTGTCACAGATGGAGCCCAGAGGGAGGTCTTACAACTGTTTGTCCAAATTCCAGAAGATAGAGGGGGAGGATGTTGTGAAGGAAAGTGTTTCTCCGTTCGGTGTCATCCATCTCCCTAAAATAAACCTGGGAGTGCTGTCCTGGATGGCTCTAAAAGCCTGTGCACAAACATCTGGAAACCCTCTATACACTCGAGACATGATAAAGTCCGTTTAGCTGAGACAGTAGTTTGAGGGAATGGAATTTGATTAGAAGAGAATTATCTTTTTTCATCAGCGAACTTTGATTAGAACCAAATGTGCGCTTTAAGGAATTCTGCTGGCAGCCTGAAAACACAAGTTGGAGTGGCCGAGGAGCAAGGGTGCCGCTGAGTTTGTGGAACTTCGGTTCACGGGAGGCGAGTGTGGGAGGTTCGGAGAGGCTTGGCAGGCTGTCCGTGGGAGAGAGCGCGTTTTCCCGGGCGGCGGAATGAACCAGATTGCCAGGCGGTAACGGAGCCAGGGGCTGAGCAGAGGGAAGTGGCCCTGGTCCTCCAGCGCCACTGTCCCCTCGGGCTCTGAGCAGTCAGAGGGAACACAACTAGTACGTTTCCATTTGGTACAACTTGGGAAAATAGGGAATGACAGTGAAAAGTTTGGATTTCTCAGCCAGCTCAGTACGGCATTAATTTATGCTTAGAAATCATTTTTTCATCATCACAATTATAACGTTAAAATTTAGATATGGAAGGAATGGATGGAAGTCTTTCAGCGTTGCAGTTTGCTGTGAGCAAGTGGGTTGTCTGCAGCCTTTTCCGTAACAAATGCTGGTGCTCCTTTAAAACAGTTTGTAAAATTCAGATTATCCAAAATGAACTTGGTGGGTTTTACATATTTATTAGGGCTCGGAGCTTTACATAGTTTCCAGACTTAATGCTAACAGTAGCCTGAGACCTTTGTCAAGATACAGGCAGGAAGGCCAAGCACTACTATAATACATTGTAGGGGATGTCCAAGTTGTGGCTTTTTTTGGTCTTTGAAGTACTTAACACTCACCTGTTAAATAAGGTTTTACAGTATGGTAATAGCTACCCACAGTTACCTCTTGGTAGAGGTGGTGTGAGCACGTTTCCTGGGCTAAATTACTTAAATCCCCAAGTTCCTTGCTTGTATTTTTTCTCAGCTGCCTTCTGAGATCCGTAGTAAAAATATTTTTTAAGCAAGCTTTTGTGTTTTGCAAATATTCAGTAGTTAAACGTTTGTTTCTTTAATAATGCCCGTTTGATGAACATTGAATATTATTTGTGTGAAGTTTACAGGGGTGAAGAATTCCATGATTATTATTTTGACTCTTCTGCTTCATCCAGGTTCGTGGCTTTATGCTCGGTCAAAAGGTATGATAATGAGAGCGTGATCACTCTCACCAGCAGTGTACAAAGTCTTCAGCTTGTTTTTTTTTCCTGCCTGTTGTATGTAAATTTTCATGTGTAATATTATAGATAACTTACGGAGTTTTTAATACAGCTCTGGAATGAGACCAAACAAAGATTGTTTTTATGATAGTGCAGGTGGTCTTAGTTGCTGAGAATGTGTAGCTTCTGCTCGTGATCTGCAGGTTAGAGGACATCCATGCAGTGCTAAATAATTCTGTGAACAGATACTGATACTGATGAAATCCTACTCAGAATTTGAATAAGCTTCGATCTGTTTACTGCGATGCTTTGGCTCTCTTTCCGTGTGAAACCAGTTCTTCGTGCTTTGGGAGGTAAAATAAGACCTGGGGTGTATCCACTTCTCCAGTTCAAGGCATAAGACAAATTTGTTCAGATTGCTCTATTTTTCTTTATCAAATCATAATCAGGTAGTCGTCTTTGAACAGGTTTTTTGTAAGTGAGAAGATAAAGAAATAGTCCCTGCCCTAAAGCGAGGAGAGGGAGAGCCTGGCAATAATTGTGTCTCTGATGGTTTTTACAAGTGAAGTCATTTTTCTAGTCCTGTAAACTGTGTGGTACACAATGATTTGTGCTTGGAACTGACATTTCTTTGAGAGGTGAGAACTCATTGATATGATGGAACAGACCAAGCGAATTGCTTCATGAGGAATTATTGTAGTTTATTGTTGAGTCCTTCATCTCTTATAAAAATAGCTGGTAGAGGCATCTCTCCGGTGGGACCAGTGGGGCAAGAGCACTTCAGAGATTATGCTGCTGAAAAAAGCTGCTTGGAAAAAAAATAGATGTTATTTAGAAAAAAACACAGTAATATGGGAAACGGCAAAAATGAGCATTTTTGCTCTATGATAAGCTGACTGCATGCAACTAAGTAACGTGGTATAAAATGTACATAAAATCCATGTGTGAAAGAGAGCTGGTCAACTCTGATACTGAGTGTAGCACGGTAAGTGCTTTCACGATTCTTGAGAGCAAACTTCAGACAAACTGCATTAACGCTGTTTGCCTTCACAGGTCTGGTTATCGGGTTATGTGCCGTTGGTTTTAAGTTACTATAAAACCTGCTGGTAGTTTTTAAGCTTTGTGTCTTTTGAACACCTCAGTTTGTCTAAAACTGGCAATTGTAAAGCTCGCGTTGAAGCTGATGTTTTCTTGGGGTAACAACTGGAGAAGCAGATTGGGGAAAACAAGGTGTTTACAAGCTTTTTGATAATATTCCATCTTTGGGAAGTAAGATGGTGTTGGAGACCTTTTTATAAGGGAAAAAAAAGGACGTAGTTTAATTGGTTTTGGTTGACTTTGGTATCATTTGTTAAACTGCTCAAGTGGATATTTTTGTAGCTATAGCTTAGAAGTTAATTGCTCAGAAGTTAATTTTTCTTGTTGTTTTTTCCAAATTCCAGAGCATAAACGTGTAAAAATCCAAGTTTTAATGAACGCAATTTTTCTAATGTCTAAGTTCAGTTATAGGTCGTGAAAGTAAGGTGTTGAAAAAGATCCTTATAGAGACTGGGACTTGGAAAGACGGGGACAAAGACTTCAAACCGAGCATTGACACGTTCTGTGGTGAGGCAAGCAAAAAGCGTGTGACACGTTTGGAGTTTGCCAGATCCATAAAAACTGGGGAGAAAAGCATCCTTAATACTGGTGGCTACCTGTGTATCCAGTGTGTTATTTAAATTAGCATCGGGTTAACTCTGACGGTGTGAAATTGCTCAAAAAATTGACAACATATTTCTGAGATTTTTGGAAATGTGGAAATTTTGGCATTTCTAAGGGGGTTTTGGAGAACGAGCAGTGCTGGGTGCTGCAGGTGGTTTAGGTGGCATTATACTACAGATAAGACTAATTACAGAGATGTGAAAGATAAGATAGGTCTCTTACGTTACGCTTTCAGATGCAGATTTCAAATATTGAAGATATCTGGGAAGGGTGTGTTACCTGTGTGAGGTGATTGCGTTGGGTAGGGGACTTCCACAACTATGATATTTGAAAGGTTCTCAAGATTTATATACTCATGTAGCGTCCTTTTGCATTACGGTTTTTCCTGTCATTTATTTCTCATTAATTTGTGCCTCCATGGGGCTAATATGGTTATGTCCAGTATGAAATAAATTTGAATTAAATAGTAAATATTGCCGCTCTTGAGCTTTGATGTGGTTTTTATATCTTAAAATGTCTGTGGGCCTTAGTCAGGACATCAAATTAGTTACAAAACTGTTCCTTTCTGTCACAGGCATATTTAGCCGGTGGAAGTGCTGTATGTAGAAGATAAAACGGGGCAAGTGTTTATAGTGAAATAAGTTGCAATTATGGGAGGATTAATGTTTATGAGTAACTGCTTATGATAGTATTCAAATTATTGATCCTGGTACTGGAAGTTATTCCCCTGCCTCCCCTCCATATCTTTAATCCTGCTCAATCCAAATCCACTCAGTCCTTAAGCGATTATATGGAGATCAGAAACATGAAGTTAGAGGGTTCTTCAGTATAGAAGAAAAAGATTTCAGATCTCTTGATTGAACGTTCAGACTGAAGAACAGTAGCCAAGGTACAAGTTGTATTTTTTTTTTTTTTTTAAATATATTGATTTCTGGGTCATGGAATCTCATCACTAAGAAATAGATCCATTTAGTGTTAGAAAAGGCTTTTAAAAATCATTAAAATGTTGCGAGTTTAAATGAAAATTAATGTGGGAGGTTTTACTGCCCCTGTCACACAGGGAGCTGGGCCTCGTGTTCCTATAGTCGCTTCTGTTTTAATAATGGGTGTAAAAACCCCAGTGCAATAGATCGCGTCCCTTGTGGGTATGTCAGCGTTGAAAAGAATGTCTTTTGCTTTCTGTGGTCCCCGTCTGTGATGTGCTCGCAGCCTGCCCTCTGCAAAGGGAGCTGGGGAGCACCGCGGGGAGGGGGTCCCTGGGCTGCTGCCGGGGGCTCTTTGTCCAGCCCTTGCCCACCGTGGAGTTTCAGACGGTCACCTCGGTTACCCGGCCCTGGGGGGTCCGGGGAGCTGGTGGAGGGCAGATGTTCACGCTAAACCCCTCCTCTAAGTACTTCAGATTTCAGACATCCTGAATTTGCATTTTTTTTTTTTTTGGTTTGTTTTAAAAAAACCTTCAAAACTTGGAGCGGTGCTAATGCTCTTAGCAGAAATGTAATTTTATGAGCTAGTATTCTATTATTTCCTTTCGCAAATAATTTTAGTAAAAAGCAATGTGTCTTTGATTGTTAAAGGTGTAGCTGCTTGTAATGAAGCAAAAATGTTGAATTATGTGAGCGGCTTTACATTTTGATTTTTGGGTCTTTCCCCGGTCTTTAGAAATGGAAGCTCGAGTTCTGTTCCTGGAAATGGCAATGGCCATTTAATGGAATTAGCTTTCAACAGCCTTTGATTTTAGGTCAGGTTGACTAATGTTAAGAAGATTAAAAATATTTGAATTTATTATCTATTTCACTAAAAATGGACACCCATCTTAGCAAACACTACTTATGTAGTGCCAGTGGGGTTTTATTGTGTGTCTTCAAACCTTCTGCAGTATATAGTCCCTACATCATGGCGTTCAGTGTCACGTAAAGGAGAAACAGTGATCTTAGTTTTTAAAAGCATCAAAAAGCTTTCCATTTTGAAAAACAGGGGCAGTAGGGTAGGACTAACTGAGTAGCTGTAAGAGCTGTTACAACAACGCTGGTTTCCTTCATCTTTTTATTTAAGTGAGATGTGTTTCTGGCTCGGTTTCTTTATGAACATGAAGGGCTGATTTGGGGGTTCAAAGATGTCCTACGGGTGGGAGGGTTTTTTGAATGGGGAAATTTAATTATTCTGGAAATGAGCTGAATGAAAAGTAAATATGCAGCCAAATTAATAATTCCTGTAACTGTAGATGTACTTATTTGAGATGAACTGTTGAAGTGGCTTCGGGGGAAGATCTTCAGTGACTGGATGGCATAGGATAGAATTTTATGTTTGAAAATTAGGAAATGTCGGGCTTCTATTAAGACAACAGACTTGAGGCTAAGAAGGATTTTTCCCAGAGTTGAAAACTCTCATTATGACTGTTGGCTATTAGAAAGATCAATAGCTTCTAGTCTGATTACAGAATGTGAGTAGAAGTATTTATTTGGGAATATATCTATTTTTAACTTGTTTTATGTCTTTTCAATAATATCAAGAAATATTGCTTACAACAGCATTTCCTTCCACGTCCAACTGTTATAATCAGTGACTACAGCCTTTGACAGGGGCAGGACTTCAGCGAGCGATGTGTGGATTTGAGGTGGAAGAGATGTGATTAGAGCAATCAGAGTATTAATTGGTGGTAGTGCCTTTCTTTCCTGCCAGCTGTGGAGCTGCGCTGGTGCGTGGCAAAAGTGGAAAAGTCTTTCTGCGGGTTGGAAACCGGTGGGGAAGAGGTGGGGTGCGAGGACGGAGACTCCCGTCTTCTTAATTTTAACTGGCGTGTAAATTACCGCACTGGGGACCTGTGTTCAGTTGGTAAAATATGAGAACTTGTGGAAATAGGGCCATTCCAAAAGAAGTTAATTTTAGAACTTGGTTTAAAATTCACGTTGAATCCAAATCTAAGTGGAGTGGTTTTGCTTCATAGGCTTTAATTTTGATTTAAAGGCTGAAAAGCTGCAGTAGTTTGCTTCCATACTCTTGTCTTCAAAACCACAGACAATCGGCTCGCTGGAGACTCGCTTGTTTTGCAGACCTTTTGTAAAATGGTGTTAGGCAGGTATTTCGGTCTTTCTATGAAATCTGACGGTTTAGAACCAAGAAAACAGGTGGCTTAGTTTTCTTTTTCAATTTGAGACTGTTTGGCTGGCCCCTCCTAGTGACTGAGCGTTGCAGTTAGTCATTACTGCACACAGATGTTTTGGGATATTGCTTGAAGTAGCTGTAAATTTTGCTTTGAAGATACATATGTATATATATATATACACACACACTTTGCTTATCTGATAAACACGGCATTTTAGCCTGTGATCTAAGTAAATAATTTTTTTATTTCAAAATAAAATACTAATAATATGCACTGCTCAGTAGAGGTGACAGCGTATCGTTCTGATTAAGGTGGATCTTATTGAAGGAAGCAGCTGGAGATGCGCAGGGGACAGGGCACTTCAGCCCATGTTGAAATGCTTTTTGCAAAGGTCTCTAATATCTTGAGAAACCTCAGTGGTAACGTATAGGACTTTTACTGGAGTATGTATTTGGCGGGAGGCAATTATATGTGCTTTACTTAATTAAAATTTAAGCACAAAGACCTCCTGAAAACCATCTGCAATGTGAAACTACAGACTTAATTAAATTCAGTATTTTTTGCGCTTGATTTTCTTTTTGTTCTTTCACGCGCTGTGAATTACAGTGAAAATGTTTACTTCGGTTTACGACTGACACCACGTACTGGTGGTACATGATGAAACTTTTCTTTGCTGTTTCAGATAACGTCCCAGAGGAGCTGAAGGACCCTTTTTACATAGATCAGTATGAACAAGAGCATATTAAGCCGCCCGTCATCAAGCTGCTGCTCTCCGGCGAGCTGTACTGCCGCGTCTGCAGCCTGATCCTGAAGGGGGATCAGGTGGCTGCTCTGCAGGGACACCAGTCCGTGATCCAGGCTCTGTCTCGAAAAGGGATTTACGTCATGGAGAGTGATGATACACCTGTGTCTGAATCTGATCTGGGCTGTGCACCAATCAAAATGGTTAGCTTAATTAAATCCCCCTAATGATCTTCTTTTTATTTAACACTATTTAAAATAGTTAATGGAACGAAGAGCTCTTAATTTCTAGGTCACTAACCTCAGGAATTTTTTATTTTAAGTACAGTTAGAATATACAGGTGATTTTTTTTTTTCTTAAAGGATTTTATTTTTCAATACTCATTTTTTTCTTCTTTTAGAGTTCTCATATGGCAATGATCGATGCTCTTATGATGGCCTACACTGTAGAAATGATCAGCATTGAGAAGGTGGTCGCTAGTGTCAAGCGTTTCTCTACATTCAGTGCCTCAAAAGAACTGCCCTATGATTTGGAAGATGCGATGGTTTTCTGGATTAACAAGGTAAATTTTATTTTGAGGAAAGCCTGCCTCTTTCTTACTGTCTCTCTTCAGATTTCTAAAAATGTTCTGATGAGTGTCTTCCTTCCATCTTTCTGTGCATTTCTATCATCTTTTCCACTTCAGAGGAAGAGAATTGCTTTAATTACTGTGTTTTTACTTGTTATCTCAAGTCCAACGGTAGTTGGGTGGTTGGGTATAATATCATCCTAATTGAGATTGTTATTAATGGTGTTTGATTTCCTTATTACTGAAATGTATTCTAATTTAATCTTCTTGCTTGACTTCCCAAGGTTTCCATATGCATTGGGAAAGAGAATCAAACTAGCAGGGAAATGCAATTTATTTTTCTTAAGGGTGTTGTAATAAAGCTGGTAAATTTTTCAAGGCAAATTTTAAAATAGAGAAGATAATTAAGAACTAAATTAGGAAAACTGTGGAAATAGGGTTATTTTCAGACAAGCTGCCATGGGGGTTTTGGGGTTTTTTTAGGTGAAGCGTTGTTTCATGTTAATTAACAAGATAGACTTAATTCTGACTAGGTTGAATACAGCTAACAGAAATACTGAAACTTTTCAAAGGGTAGAGGTTAAATTACTGAATCCCTTTCAAGTGATAACAGAGTCACGTTCCAAAGATAATGTCTCCTTTGCAAAGCCAGGATTCCCTTGTTGTGATTATAGCTACTCTAATGAGAGAGTTGTTCTTGAAATCTGTCGTAACACATTTTTCTGTGAATTTTTTCTGCTTGTAGAATGGATTGACCGTTAAGTAAGGGGAGGAAGAAAAAAAATTGACTTGTGGAAACATATATTCAGATGTATTTTAATATCTTTTCTATGCTCTGACCTTTTAGGTGAACCTTAAAATGAGAGAGATAACAGAGAAAGAGATTAAATTAAAACAGCAACTAATGGAAAGTCCAGGGCACCAAAAGGTAAAACAAATTTGTTTTCAGTTGTGATTTTGTGTATTGATGATTAATGGATTTAAATATAAACTTCTCAGTATTTTCGTTGCCAGGGAAATGTGAGGCATCCAGTTCTTGAAATTCCTGAGATTTTGTGCATGTAATTTTTGTGTGTCTTATCATCAGTGCCCTTCCCTACCTTTCAAACCCACTGGTATCTTCTGATTTTACTTTAATTTTCACCTGGACTAAAATAACATGTTTCAACTTAAAATAACCTGTGTCAACTTTCTATGGGTAAATATGACTCAACTTTCACAGCACAAAATATATATAATATATTTTGAAAGCTCTTGGGGCATATTCATTTTGCATGGGTTAATTGTCTAATGTATATTCAGAGGCTTGTTCAAGTACTCTCCAGTAAGCATACTCTTGGCATTCAATTGTTATATGTGTGTGTTTGTAGTTTTTTCCACCTTTTTCCCTTGAAATTATATCACAATGCACTGACATTGCAAAATATAGTACACTTTCATTTCTGGAGAACGTAAAATACATCTTTCTCAAACATATCAGCTGTCTGAGCTCCTAATGGATGATTTGATGAAGCCTTAAGAAAAACTGCTATGTTCTTTCTTTAAATTGGCATTGCTGCGCAAAGGGGATAAAAGTGTGACATACGAACAAGGCACAATTGTTTAACTTTCATGTTAGTGGCAAAGGTTTTCTTATGTGCTTTTTATGTAAAATAACGTGCTTCAATGACAAGGGCCTGAAGAGCTGTTTAGTTTACAAGTTGATGTGTGGTCTGAAGGATCACTTTAACTATTTGACTCTATTGACTTTTTGGTCTCATTTTAGTATTTTTAAATCTAAATTTCTAGGCTACAAGCCCTCTAAAATATGAAAGTGTTTATTGCTGAAGTGCATTTAAGTATTACTGCTTCTAACTTGCATTGCTGATGTTCCTCTCCTATTCCTACGTTCCTTTCCTTGCTTCCTGAGCAGTCTCCTTCCAAATGGTATTGGAAATTAGTACCTGTAAGTGAACTACTTTTACACCAGTTGTCATCCACAAAATCATGGCTTTTTAAATTTCTTCAGAGTGATTGCTTCCATTACAATGCTTCTTAGATGGTCTTTGAAAAAACACCACCTGTGTAAGCTTTTGGGTCATCAGGCTTAGTTTTCATAACGTGGTTTTTGCATACTGTACAGCATACAGCATAATCACTTCACAGCATTTCGAAATCCCATTTCACAACCCCAGGGCAGGAGTGAGGGATATGGAGTAGCAGCAAAAGAACAAGAAAATTAACACCAGTTGAAATGGTTGCATTTACTATTTTTGTTGTAAGTAGGCGATTGATCGCAGCACTAAGGTGATAAAAAAGCTGGTCGGTTTAAATGGTTGCTTAATCTTTTGAAGCCATAGTTAAGATACCCTGATGTTTGCAGTAGCTCATTAAATAATGCTCTTGCATGGGTTTGTAAATCTGTCAAAACCAGAACACCGTTATTCATTGAGATGGAGTCAGAAGATTTGACAAACCAGTTTGGACCCGTTATGACAGTTGCCAGGGTTGTATGCTAAATTAATGAGACTGAAGCTGGCAGAGTGGCAGGAAAGACAGTTTACGTATCAGCACAAAATACTTATTTTCTTTATGGTGAAGTGTGAAAATGGAATATCAATTCCACTATATATAAAAAAAAATAATAAATTTGTACTTCTAGTATACCAGCCTGCTTTCTTTTGGCGGAGCTTCGTGGGTTTGTTTCAACTTGCAGATATATTTCTTTGTTCTTTTGCTTTCCTTGATACTCTTTCTCTTGCCCTTGCCGGGTTTGGTGTTTCTCATTTTCTCTCTGGGAAGATGAGCGCTGTTGTCTGGGTTGCAAATTCCAAAAAGCAGCGCAGGTGGAAGAGGCAGGCGTGATGGTGGAGTCACCTCTCCTGCCTCGTAACCCTTCATTTGTTTGAACCAAACGTATGGGCCGCAGTAAAAACTTTGAATATCTGAAATAAAGGAAACTCGAACGGGGACCTGCAGGCAAATAATATCTGTGAGTGAGCCCAGTCTTCCAGCCTCATTTAATGACCTGCACTGGTATGTAACGAAGCACTGACGTAGCGCCTCCCGCTTACGTTCTGCTGTGTTTAAAGGTCGCATCTGTGTTTGAGGCGTATATCTGATAGCCTTTCGAGGAAGTTGAGCAGGTTTATGTTTCATTTAAAGAGACAGCTGGGAGAGAGTAGAAGGAACTACAGGACTTTGCAGGATGTCGTTGAGCAAGCAGGTGGTAAAGGAAGGAGTAAATAGAGATTATCTCACTGCTAGTCCAGTACTGCTTAGATTATACTGGTTTACTGACAGATTTTGTAGTCTCCGTAGTTGTCACGCTGTATCACTCCTGTATTTCTTTTTTCTTTCATGATTTTTTTTTTCTTTTAATATAGAGTTCTCTCTATTTCAGTAGCACCCATTTCTGCACTTTAAAGCATACAAATGTCATTAATTTTATGCATGGAGGGGAACAAACTACAAAACTCTGCTTAGAATGTTAGAAAGAATTCAGAGAATATTAGAATTCAGATATTCGGTATAAAAGACTAAAATAATTAAGAGAATAATAGCTGAGCAAAAAATAAGGAATTAAATTAAGTCTGTAAAAACACCTTCTTGATGATAAATCTGTGTGTTTTCACCAGTGCTAAAACAAAGAAGGAATTCTTGCAGATTTTAGTTCTCAGGATTGGCTGTAGTTGGCTTAAATTCCATTTAAGCCTATCGGGAAGGAAATATTTGTATCTGCTTTACATACAGGAGGAATTAAAGCTTAAAAAGAAATTTCTGAAGTTTGTATTTAATGTGCTTAGTTGGACTAAGTGGATAAATGATGAACCTTTTAAGCTAACCAGTTCACCTTAGTGTGCATACTTATTTTACCAGACTTAATGGCCCCATTTCCAGTGCATAATGGATGTTGCTAATGCATTTGATTTGTTTCTTGTTTGAATAATCACCATCGTGTATCTCACTATTTCTTTTTGTGTAAGCCTGATCTGATGCATGCCATATCGCACTGCATGCTGGAACCAGTGGAATATGCTCGTGTGGTACAGTATGATTCACATTCCATTACATATTTGTGGAGTGCTCCAGGCTGGGGAAAAAATAATTTACACCTGGTAAAAGGACAGGAAGAATAGTATTAGTGTGTAGACGTAGCCTTTAGTTACTTGTCTTTGCCAGAGAAACTTAACATAGCATGTTTGACAAAAGGAATAAATGAAATGGGTCCTTATTACTCTATTGTAAGTGATCTTTGTTCTGTTGAACAGATTTTTTTTCTCAGCCTGTGCCATTCTAAATTGACACGTATGAGTGAGTGTGTGTGTGTGTGTAGAAAGCTTTCCCAGGTTGTCTTGGAAAGTGTATGACACCATTGGTAAAATCCAGCTTTCCTCTGATGATTGAACATGATCTTTGTGCACGTTTGGCCGGCGCAGCAGTCGAGATAGTCGTTAGATGCTGAGTGGTAGCAATCCTCCAAAGTGTAAAAGGAATCTTTTTTTCCGACACTGACCGGTATTTCTGCTGGGCCCTGCACTGCATTGCTCTTTCGCTTGCCCGATGGCTTTGCTGCTCGAGCTTAGATACAGCTTCTAGCCCAGTGGCATGCGAGAGCCGTAGTAAATAGCCACGCCAAAGCTTCTCTTGCAAAGGCTGCAAGAAGCAATGCCAAGATTTGTTCCTCAGTTGACTGGCTTCAGCTGCTCTTCAGCTCTGCTCCAAGTTACCTGAGGGCTTGGGGGCGGTTTGATGTTGATCCATCCTGAAATCAAGGAGAGTTTTGCTGTTGATTTACGAGGCCTGCCTGTTCCTCTTGCTGACCGTGTTTGGAAAAGGCCGTGGTTTTTAATTTTGCACACCATTAGTATTGAGTACTGGCTTGTCAGACATAGGATGTTCTGAATCTCTCTGAGAGAACTTTGCTATCTGTGGACATGATGGCAAGTCTGTGGATGTAGGTAATGTATGAGAAATCACTAGCTCATCCAAATTAATTTTTTTTTGCTGTGTTTTGTTTTGTTTTTCCCAAGCTTTAAGTGTTTTCATGTAGTTGTCCGTGTCTCTTTCTTTGGATCTGCTGCATTCATGCATCTGTGTGGAAGGATTTTGACTTAAATTGCTTGTAACAAGTTAAAATGTGTGAACGAAGCTAGAAATTCAGCAGCACGGACTGCTTCCCCATCTGAGGGGAATGATTGAAAGGGAAGCACCGTAGTCTTCAGAATTGGCTTCCATTGAGGGAAAAGTTTAACCTTGTAAATTATTTTTTACTTAAAGCAGAATGCGATAAAGGATCCACCGTAAAGAGTTTTCAATGCTTAACAAAAATTCCTTCTTTTTTCATTTTTTTTTCCTTTTTTGCTAGCATCATATGAACATTGTTTTCTGTTGGTAGGTGCGTTACCGAAGAGACCATCTTTCAAGCAGGCAATTACCTTACTTTCCTCTGCTTGAAGATTTGATGAAGGATGGCAGCGACGGTGCTGCTCTTCTAGCTGTGATACACTATTATTGCCCAGAGCAAATGAAACTAGATGGTATGTAATCAAGATTTCTGAAAAATATAATAAAAATTTCTTTAGTCTTTGAAAGTTGAACGAGAAATACATTAGCAAATATAAATACATTAGCAAATAAAAATGCGACACATCTCATAGGTAGTGTACTGTAGAAGTACATAATTTGACATTTTACAATCTAGTTTTGAAAATAATTTCTCCCAGTCTTCAGCAATTGTCACTCTTCAGCATTGCAAACATGAGTTCTCTTTTCCAGAAAATGTTTTTCTTAATAATTGACTGTCCTTGTTGCATTTAACTTCTACAAATCAACATTTTATATTGGTTTTTAAATTCTCAGATATGTTGTACCTTGCAGAGCTCCTGAATGTTTTCAGAAGGAACCAGCACTGTGAATCCTAGGAGTAACCTTTTATTACTTGCAAATCAAGATGTCTGTTTTTAATTGCTTTTGTATTTTGTCGTCATGTGTGTTCTTTGTAGCCTGCTTACCTTTTCTGTTGCTGTGACAGGCAGAATCCTATATGGGTTCTAAAATGAATGCAAAATTGATTCTCTTTTATCTGTGTTTTTCTCCCTTCTTTTCCCATCCCTCTGGTATTTGACAGGTAGAGAAATGTCACTGGTAGCAAGTAAATATTAAATGATGGTGTATAAGCCGTCTGTGGAGTTCCTGTATGTAGCTTTTCTGTTAGTTGTGGATGGCAGGTTAATACACTGGAATAGTCTGGTAACTTGCTCATCTTTCTCACCTTTCTAGATATTTGTTTGAAGGAGGTAACATCAATTGCAGACAGCCTCTATAATATTCAACTTTTGAGAGAATTCTCAAATGAATATCTAAACAAATGCTTTTACCTCACATTGGAGGACATGTTATATGCTCCTTTGGTTTTAAAGGTAAGAAACATAATGAAGGTTTTATTTT
>JAOXJK010000007.1:3405295-3420016 GCA_025774025.1 Xenus cinereus
TTTAAAGAAAATGTGGGTAAATCATAAGTAGTTTTTTTATTGAGATGTGGGTTTTCTTTTTTTTTTTTTTTTTTGACATTTTAGCCTAACGTCATGGTATTCATTGCGGAACTCTTCTGGTGGTTTGAGAATGTCAAACCAGACTTTGTACAACCAAGAGATATTCAGGAAATAAAAGATGGTAAGTTTTTAACTTGTGATGTTAGCATGTTATTTAAAAAATACTTACTTTACAAAGAAACTGGTGCACAGCGGTGTTTCCTTGGAGTTTTGTTTCTACCCAAACTTTCTGCTTGCTGGGGATCTTCGAAAGCAGTAAAAATGGAAGGAAAGTTAGTCCTAGATCCACTTGTGTTCTAATTTTTTGAATGAGATAGGTAATTTTTTCCCTAAAACCACTAATTATTTACTTGTAACTTTCTTTCCATTAAAATCATCGTAAGATACATATTTTTAAATAAAGACTAATACGTGAGGTTTCATCTTAGTGTTGTTTCATAAGGTTTTGATTCCAATGTCCTGCAATCTGAAATCTTACAGTTCTGTTCCGTTATTTTAATGGCTAGTATAAGTTGTGCTAATGTTATAAATGCCTGCCCAGTTAAAGCAGTGTTGCAGCAGAAGAGCAGTCGCCCGCCCGTTCCTATTTCCAACGCAACGAAGCGCAGTTTCATGGCCAGCCCTGCTGGTACGGGTCCCGCGGACTTGCAGCCCTCGGCACAGACCGGCCCCGAAGCCTGTAGCAGGTACTACCTGCACCCTGAGGAGCCCGACTTTCTGTAAGTCTGTTTTAGTGTTGTTTAGTCTAATCTTCAATTTATACTTCCATTTGGATAACCTAGGAATTTCTGCTGCTGAATGTTCTGATTTTGCTACAAGCTGGGTGAATTTGAGTTGTGTGCAGTCAGTCTCTAAATGTTCTCCATTTCAAAGAAAGGCTTTGCACTGTTAGGTTTGATCTTTGTTTGGCAAATGCCAACAAGCCCCACCAGTAAATGTCACCGTGGCGTGATAGAAGTTATTCTAACTTTTATTTTGAAACAAAAGTGAAACATGAAAACTGTCCAAGTGGCTCATTTTAATAGCCATATTCTATGAATGGTGATGTGAAGACAAACTTTAGTAGGATCTAAAGTACAAGAAGGTTAATGACAAGGTTTTTGAGCAGATGCAGGTTTAATGGCAGCCAAAAAGTTATTTCAGCCTTTACTTTGTCTCTAATGTACTATTTGCATAAGCTACATTTTAAATCCACTGTATTCAGAAACTCAAGCAGTTTGATTTCAGGAAGTACATTTACTTTTGCATTGTGTACATGTGAAAATCTTTTGTTCTCTTTAAATAACTTCTTTAACATTAAAATTAATGAGATATTATTGTGTTTTAAAGAGGATGGACAGAACCATTCCCGGTGTAAATTCAAAACTATATAATTTCTCTTGTTATAGAAACAAAACTCTTGTAGTGATGCATTTTTGTTTTTCCGAATTAGTGGCAAAGGAGGAAGCCCTGCCTTCAGCCCTTCCCATCCGCTGCTCCCTTTGAGACAAAAGCAACAAAAATCATTACAGGGAGAAGACAGCCCTGGTAAGTCTATCTTGAATTTGTGTTTCAACACAAATGTCAGTGCAGTAATGAATAAAAATATAAGTTCATATATGTGAATGATCTAAAACTGAATTAAACTGCAGTCAGCCAAGTGGTAAACATGTTTAGTTTGAGTAAATCATCTTTATTTGCATGAAAAGATTTTAAAGGCCTTCTAGAAAGTTACAGGATTTTTAAAATGTTTTTCTCTCACAAAGGAGCATGTTTCTCAGGATCTCAAGGGCAAGAAATTAAAGCTAATAATGTTAATCAGTTCTGTGAAAAGAAAGGAAAAAGCCACTTGTCAAATGGTCATAAGACTAGGAAAAGTCCTAGAAAGCAGGATTGTCATCCAGAATGACAAACTCACTCTAGTACTTGACATCTTTTGCCTAAGTATTTTTTTAATTACTGAAAACCTAGGTTTTATACTTACACAGAAATGCTCAGAATTTCTTTATCAGCTAAGATACCAACCCAACATTCCAACTGCTTAGGCTCTAACAACATGCAGTGAGGACTTTCTTTTCTTTCCCTTTTTTTTTTTTTTATTTTTTAATGTGGGGAAAGCAAATTGAACAGTTTCACAATTGGAAATCCGAAGGTCAGATCTGTGGATGTGGTCACTTTCCATTGTAATTTTCTCAGGCTTTGTCTGTCTGTCTATGGCAATTCTATTTTCTGCTGCCATCTCTTGGTGAAAGAGTTTATTATGTTTGCTATCAAGTAAAGTGAAAGTTTCAAGACCACTTCTAAACCATTAACAATTTAAAAAATATTTCAGGTCATCGACATCGTTCTAATTCTCTGACCCGTGTTGACGGGCAGCCACGAGGGTCAGTTCTTGCGTGGCCAGAGCGGAAACCCAGGTAACAGACGCTTATATTACAGTATTGTTTAATGAAAGGACACTGGGAAAACTTCATTGTGTTACCACTTCTTTAGAACTGGTCCAAGAGGTGCTTAATTTTGTTTCTTTTTAATGTACATTTTCAGAGATGACTTGATTTTAGGGTTGCAGTTGAAAATACTTTAAATATGATTGTCGTAAGTACTGTTGAAAATTTACGTATCTGAAGTTACTATTTAGTGCTGCTGCTCACTTTTGATACAGAATACATTTTTCAAATGGAGCAAAAATTTTAGCTGTCTGTGTCGTGGTCCTTAGTTCAACAGATTGTAATGTTTTGTGCTTGAGGTGTCAGCAGACTCTTCTTATCTTTTCTAGGCCTCTGTCTCAGCCAACGCCGTTTGCTCTTCATCATTCTGCCAGCAGTGATGTGGACCCTGGGTCTGGTGACAGCATTAGCCTGGCTCGATCAATCAGCAAAGACAGTCTTGCCTCAAATATTGTTAATGTCACTCCAAAAAATCAGCCTCATCCTCCGTCAGTGAAAACTAACGGGAAGAGCTTGCTCAACAACGTTGAAATCGAGGATGAAGATGAAGAGCTTATTGCAATAATCAGATCTGAAGAAAGGCCAAACCGCGGTGATGTTGAATCGCAGAACGCATCGGCCAGGGTGCCCAGCATAGCTGCGACGGCGTGGTCTCCAAAAACAAACAGCGAGACTTCAGAAAGCAAACCAGACAGTTTTTACTTGGAGCCTTTAATGCCTGCCGTTCTAAAACCAGCGAAGGAAAAACAGATCATTAATAAAGAGGATGAATGTGGGGAGGGGAAACAAAGGAGTTTTATAACGAAGAGATTAAATGAAGGACACTTGCCTTTGATCCGCAAGAAAACAAATAGCAGTCATGGTGAGCATGACCTCAATAGGACTTTTACTCCAATTTCTAGTTCTGATTTCACTCCAGTTGCAGATCCCAGTACTGCGGATTCCATGGCACTGGCAGAGGCAAGTTTAGAAGCTTCCAGACCTTTGGCGAGTAGCAGCTTAGATCCTTCCGCTCAGGAGCTATCCACTGGAGGATTTTTTCTTCATGCTGCTAAATCTGATGATGACATAGCAAGTAAAGTCAATGTGAGTTACGTGAAAAGTCTCAATTCACATGTTCCAGATACCACGTGGACTATGGTCAGACAGGACTCCGATTCAGATCTCTTAGACATAGAAGACGCTGAGCAGGATTTGGTAGTCATAGATGACCATCCTATAGTCACTAAATACATTGGAGAGGAAGAATCTGCAAAATTGCAAGAAGATATGAAGGTAAAAGAACATGAAGATAAGGATGATGCTAGCGGACGTTCCAGCCCGTGTTTGAGTACAATTTCTCAAGTCAGCAGTGTGTCAATGGCCAGTGGCAGTGTCCGAATGACCAATTTCGCAGAACGAAAGCTTCAGAGGCTTAATAGCTACGAAACAAAGTCCAGCACAAGCAGTTCACAAAAGACCACACCAGATGGGTCAGAAAGCTGCCCAGCACCTCTGACCACATGGAAACAGAAGCGAGAGCAAAGCCCCAACAGTCAAAATAAAGATAACGTTAATCTTTTAGCTTCTGAATTGGTGCAGCTTCATATGCAGTTGGAAGAGAAACGAAGAGCGATAGAGGCTCAGAAGAAGAAGATGGAAGCCTTATCGGCAAGGCAGCGACTAAAATTGGGCAAGGCTGCTTTCTTGCATGTTGTTAAAAAAGGGAAATCTCCTGATGTTCCCCAACCACTTAAACCAGAACATTTTGCAAAAGAATATGCTCGGCACAACGGTGAAGATTTGGATGAAGTTTCCTTGGGTTCCAAATGTGAGGAGTTTCTTGTGAAAGAGGAGGAGAGAGAAGAAATGCTTAACGATTCTCCAGAAGTAGCAAAAGTAAAAATGCAAGAAAGCTTAGCTTTTGCTGAGCCACATAAACCAAAAGACTCTGCTGCTATACATGATTTGGAAAAAAGTAAAATTATTTCTGTTGCCCTCCTAGAAGACAATGTTACTGAAGTGGATATAAATGAATGTGATCTTTCTATCGAAAAACTAAATGAAACGATTAGTACACTTCAGCAGGCTATATTAAAGATTTCTCAGCAACAGGAGCTACTTATGAAATCTCCATCAGTGCCATCACCAGGAACCAGAAGTAACTCTCAGGACCAAAAGGTAAAACCATCAATTCATTTTGTTGAGCCACTATCTCCAACTGGAATGAACAGTCTTCGTAAACCACCTCGATTTGGTCAAGGGAGGAGTCCTCGATCAGGAAGACCAGCTGATCTGAAAGTCCCTAAAGACAGGCAACAAAATTCAACACGTGTTAAAACCCCAACACCGAGCCTAGAAACCTTACCGCACTTAAGACCGTTTCCGCCCAATAGCTTGTCAAAGACCCCAACAGAAATCGGCTTGGAAAATAGTCCTGATCATGGAAGTGTTTCTCAAGAAAAGTGTTTCTTTGATACCTATAGACTTCACGATGAGAGCAATCAACGGTCGCTTGTTCTCTCCACCTCCAAAGATGCAAATATTATTTCTGAAATGAGCAAAGAGGTGAATAACAGCTTCAAGGAACTGGGGTTGAATTCTTCTGATGGCTCAGGAAAAGAAAACGTCCCAGTGGATGAGCCACTGAGAAGCAAGGCTAATCTCATCGAAGTGGACTTGTCTGACTTAAAAGCTCCAGATGAAGGAGAACTTGAAAACCAGGATAGCTCTACAGATATAATTAGTGAAGGTGATCAGAAGTCTGGTGTGGGCTTTTTCTTCAAGGTAAATGTATTACCTTTTTATATTTGGTTATTGTTACACATTTGCCCAGTATTAGAACTCTTTTTTTTCCACTTCATCCTTTTGGTGGAAAGCAGTACATTTGGGTTGCAGTAATAGTATTTTAACAAACTGCATTGGAAAAGAATTGCTCGTGGAGAAAAAACTTTTTGACTTATGAAATCCTGGCCCTTGCTAACTTTACTGGGAACCAGAAATGTATAGTATGATTAATATTGACTCAAACTCCATATCCTCACCATTATGCTGGGGTTATTTATGCTGCCCATCCTACCCCACACCATAGTTGCATTGTACTTTGCAGTTCTAGAAGGTTTTGTGCTGGTTAGACATACTTAAAAAAAAGAGCACGATGAGACCCTTTTTTCTTTTTTTCTCCTCACATTGTTCCCTCACAGGGAACAATAAAACTGTCTCTTAAATTATTCTTGAGCAACAAAAAGTTCAATATAGTTCTAATTTACACTCAGCAATTCTAAAAATTTAAAGATTTCCAAAAGTAATAGCTTATGTTTTCCTAAAATCTTCCTGGAATCCTCAGCAATCATGCGATGTCCAGCTTAACATATCGTCTCTTATTCATTAAAACTCTGTCTCTCTCTGAATTTTGCAGGATGAACAGAAAGCAGAAGACGAGCTCGCGAAAAAACGTGCAGCGTTCCTTTTAAAACAGCAGCGCAAAGCTGAGGAGGCTCGGATTCGGAAACAGCAGTTGGAGGCTGAAGTTGAACAGAAAAGGGACGAAGCTCGGTAATAACGTGGAAAATAATGCTTCTTTTTATCTTTAGGGTGAGGAAAAATATTATATGTTGAATGTAACGTTGTGTCTCCTTTTCAGTCGCAAAGCTGAGGAGGACCGAATACGGAAAGAAGAAGAGAAGGCTCGAAGAGAACTTATCAAGCAAGAATATCTGAGGAAAAAACAGCAGCAAATTTTGGAGGAGCAAGGGCTTGGAAAGCCCAAATCAAAGCCCAAAAAACCCAGGCCAAAGTCGGTCCATCGCGAAGAATCTTACAGTGATTCAGGCACGAAGTGTTCTTCCACACGTAAGAATTCTGATTTGTTTGCTCTCTCACCGAGTCTAGGAATCTGCTTTAACAAAACGTGTTTCACCTTTTCTCTTTTATTTTGTAGCGGATAATTTGAGCAGTGCTCAGTCCGGCTCCAGTCTGTCTTTGGCCTCAGCAGCAACAACTGAACCCGAAAGCGTACACTCTGGTGGCACGCCGTCCCAGAGGTAGAGATAAGCTTACTTTTAATTCGTTTATTTTTTATTACTCTGTTATGAAATAGTGTTGGCATTCAGTATTGTTTGCTTCAGCTCACTGGCGTAGAGGTGCAATAGTAATTAGTGAATCCATCTTCTGTTTTATGTGGCTACTGACTCCAGTGTTCTGTACAAACTTGCAGTTTTGTTTTGTTTTCTCCTAAAGGAATAATAGAATTTTGTTTTGATAATCTATCAGAGAAAATGTGATTGTTCTGGGGGAGGAAAAGGTCAATAGCCTGTTCATTCAGGGCCAGTGACTGGTGAATTTAAAATTGGAGGAGAAAAAGCAAAGTCTTGGCATATATTGATCTTATATTTTTTTCCCCAACAGAGTTGAATCAATGGAATCTTTACCAATACTGAGCAGAAATCCCAGCAGAAACACAGAGAGAGATTGGGAGAACGCTTCAACAGCATCTTCTATTGCTTCGGTGGCAGAATACACAGGTGACTATTCTGTTTTAGTTTGGGCATTGGTTCTGAGGAACAGGTCATGAAAAGCTGTGGTGTATTTAATGTGACATGTTGTTAGTTTTGAGAAGTTGTCAGGTGCATTTTGTTCTATTTAATATCTCTAAAAATAAGTTATTGTAGAAAAATAGTTGACGTGTTTTTTTTCACTTTGAGTGAAAATCTTAACATTTATAAATGTAGGGCAAATAATTTTTACTTTTTTTTTCTTAGGTCCGAAATTATTTAAGGAACCCAGCAGCAAATCAAACAAACACATTATTCACAATGCTATATCTCATTGCTGTCTCGCTGGAAAAGTGAACGAACCACATAAGAATTCAATATTAGAGGTAAACATTAAAATACAAGATTATTAATGCACTCACAATAAAAAGTATCTGTAATGCTCATTTCATAATCCCTCTGGTGCAGCATAGCGAATGCTATTGCCTAAAGTGTACCTGTATTGAGAGTCCTTTATTTCCTGTGACTGAATGGACTTGGGGAAAACGTGATCCTTTAATAATTAAACTCATATGTTTATAGAGGGACTGAGTTAAACTTGTGTGTTTATAGAAGAACTGAAAATCACAGTTACTCATCTAGCGTTTCAAAAAGCTGTAAACACTTATTTAGCTCTATGTGAAAGCTTAAAGCTTGGCATAAAATGAGATTTTTCACTGTGAACCATCTATGGATACGTTTGCTTGTTTATTTTTAATGCAGGAACTAGAGAAATGTGATGCCAACCACTACATCATTTTGTTCCGTGATGCTGGCTGCCAGTTCAGAGCACTTTATTGCTACTATCCCGACACTGAAGAAATCTACAAGCTGACTGGAACGGGGCCAAAGAGCATCACCAAGAAAATGATTGACAAACTTTATAAGTACAGTTCGGACAGAAAACAGTTTAACGTGATTCCAGCCAAAACCATGTCCGTCAGCGTGGATGCTCTTACGATTCACAACCACTTGTGGCAAGCCAAGCGACCCGCAGTGCCAAAGAAGACTCAGACTCGCAAATGACACTGAGCTCTTGGGGAGAAGATTGCTGGGATTTGCATCGAAAGAAGACGTGTTTACCATTTTCCTCCAGTTTGGTATGAAACGTGCAGAACCATAAACGTTTTTTAAGAAGCTTCTAAACAGAAACCGTGGATGCAAGTTATTAAGAATGAAGGAACGGTGCCAGTGTTTTTTTTATGGATAATAAATCTGCTGTTACACCCAATGCTAACTACTGTGGCTTTCAACTGATGAGGGACTCTGCATGTAGCAAGATCTTTAACAAGTGGATTTCCTTTTACTTGAAGCTTTTCATCGGTACAAATTGGGAATAATTCAGTTCTCTTTCCTCTCCACCTCATTCCCTCCTTTTTCCTGTCATTCTTAAAAGTTGGCAAGCTCGGAACTTCAGTAGAAGGATTGAACAGATCTTGGGTGAAGTGTTTTGGGTTTGGTTTGGTTTTTTAAACGGTCTTTAGGGAAATCTTCCTTTCAGACTTTTTTGAGGAACTGTTTAGTACATCAAATTATTGTACTGTATCTACTGCCAACGTTAAGTCCAGCTCTCAGATTTCTGAAAAAAGCCCCAACTTGTGCTGCTCAGAACAGAGTTTACTTGCAGTATCTGTTTAGGATAAGCATTGCAAGGATTGCAAAAGCCAGTCTTTTTTTAAAAAAAACAAACAGAATTGTTCGCAGATGTAAAGATTTCTGGAATACAATCATGAAGAGGCATACAGGTGCTACTAGCTGGAATGTGCCTGGCTGAAACTTAAGGCGAGCGGAATGGAGCACAGTTATTACTGATTTCAGTTTCAGGTAGTGTCCTAAAGATTTGTTTGCTTTAATAAAGATGGATTCTGGTAGGTATAGAACATTTCCACTCTGAGCACGCTACTCCTGTACGATGGTGCACTTAATAATCACAAATTTTAATGTTTTTATTACATCATGAAATGTAATTCTTCTTTCTTTGTCCTGTCTTTATTCTGAACGAGCAGCATGCTCTAATATCAAGAGTGTGTTATGTTTTTTATTTTGGGTGATATATTAATATATATTGATTTGGTTTTCTCATTCAAAAGCAATTTTTAAACAGAGAAATTTGCATTTGTTTCAAAAGCCCAAATAAGTCGAATGGCTTGGATTTCTTTTCATGTTGAAATATTAAATCTTGAGTTATGACCTTAAAAGTCTTTGTGTTTCAGCAGATTAAATTTTTGTCTGTGGTAACAGGGTATACTTGCAGTTCAGTTCCATTTTTTTTTTTTTTTTTAATTATTCCCGTTTCTCATTTTTGGCCCCGGTTAGACTTCGGAGTAGGTTTCTGTAGCTATTGCCTAATTTAATCTGCTAACGAGCGCCTGCTCCAGCTGGTCTGACACTACTACCCGAGGGTCGCGTAGGCTTATACTTTTGGTTTGCACATGTTTACTTTTATTTGAAGTGTTACTTGAATATGTGTCTCCTAAGTGCAAAAGGCACTACACCACCCTGGAGATGAACTGAGCTCTAACAGGACAGTGTAATTATTAAACTTAGAGAATAATGGAAGTTACAGAGAGTTATGTACATAAGGGGAAAATAGGGTACGGAATAAAGTACTAACTAGATAGAGCCAAGTGAAGGTCTTCCATTGCAGTCTCTCCGTTTTTTCCCCTCCAGTACTCTGTGACTAGGCTGCTGCAACTTTGTAAATTATGTTAGATAGTTCGCTGCTTGTAAATAATTAAAAGGCTTTATGGTTTCTAAAGTGCTAAGTATTAAACACCGTCATGAGTGTAACTTTTGTTACCATGCTTTTCATGCTTGTGCTTTATTTCTCACTGTTTGATATTATATACCATATTTATTTTATGAAACACTGAAATTTAATAAAAATCATTAACTGATTTCCTTTTTATTTCATGTGTACTTTTGTTGTTGTTGTGACACTTCATCCCCTCAAAGAACTAATATGCTTTAAAGATGTGCTATTCTGTGTTCAGTTGAGCTCTTAAAAGGCCTCACCTGTAGGTAGCTGGAATAATTCCATGACAAGAGCTTCATTCTAACCCTGATTGCTTTGTGCAAGATTTTGAGCAACAGGCTTTCAGAAAATTGCAAAGTAATTTAACAGTCTCTTTAAGGATTTCTTTCATCCGTCTTCAGACTCTTGTATCTGGCTCGTGGGTTTTCTTGGATCTGTGTGTTCAGTCAGTGACAGGGTTTTGGAAGCACCAAGAGAATTTCCTTTGCTGGGCTCTTCAGTATTAGCTTGTTTGTATTTGTAAAGACAAGCTGCCTCTAGAATTTAGGAATAAGCTGGTGGTTTAAGCTTCATAATGAATCCATGTTGGTTGCACAGAAGTGAAATTTGCATTCTCAAAGCTATAGACTTTTCCAATGCAGAAATAATTCTCTGTGACTGGAGTAAATTTTTCAAAGAAGACAGTCCTTGTTTGTAGAGAAAAATAAACAAATCAGCGGTTTGTATTTTTCTGTGTTTCGTTCAGGCTGAGATATCGCTGCCCGTAGAAAGGAATGGTGATGGTGAAGGCGATGGCACCTTCAGTGTCCTCCTGGATCTCATTGTTCTAGATCAGGTCCCTACTGTTCCCACTGCAACGTGGGTTCCTTTACTGCTGGAAACGGTAGGAGGTGACATCCCTTGGGAGAGCGAGAGACAGCCAGGAGTTCTTCATCTATAGGGAGCAGGTAGTCCCAAGTCCCAGGATGAGGATCACAGAGGAAGCTGAGGAGTAAGCCATTTTCTAAGAGATTTTTTCTCTGAGTTTTCTAAGAGGTTTTTCTCTGAAAAACTAGTAATCTTGAGTTTTCATTCGAAAAACTTGAGCTTCGAAAGAGAAGCTTGTCTGTAAAGCACATAACAATTGAGTGTGCAGAGGAATGTAGGAAGACTCTAGACTTACGTAGGTAAATGCAGACGGTGTTTTTTAGAAGGGCCAGTGTCAGCTTCTCCTGCTGCCTGTAGAAGGGAAATAAACTAATGGCTGCCTAAAAACAAGGGAATTTTTTTCCCCTCTGATGAATTTTCTGAAGTGCCTAAGCCTTTGTAGTGCTCCCACCGAGTTTGCTCTGAGCTGGAGAATTAGTTTCCCATGAGAGTAGTCTGAAAGTAGATCTGCCTCTGACCTCTCTCGATTTCTTACTGGTTTCTTATAATAAATACAAGAATGTACATCTTTAAAGTGCTTTTAAACGCAGTTTCTTTTCCTCAAACTTTCATGCCCCAGTCTGTTGTGTATTTACACGTGCTGTTTGCGTTTGTAGTTAATGTGTCTTTGTCTCATTTTCATCATCGTCTCCGGTAGAGTACGAGTCCAAGCAAGAATAAGCTGAGTTTGGAAAATACTCACTGACTTTGAAAACCTTAACACAGTTGAACACGACGTGCGGGGCGGCTAGAAGGGTTGAGTGTGCAGAAAAAATAATCCGAGTTTTCTCGCCACTGGAGTAAAGAGCTCTGAAACCGGTGATCTCTGGGGGGTTTCACTGGCTGCAGCCGAGGGTTTGGGGCTGGTTTGTAAGGTGAGAGTAACACGAATGAGTTCTCAGAACTTGAATTTTCCATTCCTTTTGCTTTTTTCCCCACAGGCCTTCAGAACTGAGTGCTAGAGGCAATGTCAGAACGCTCAAAACCCCTTCACTTTGTTGTTTTTTTTTTTTTTAATTTTTATTTATTTTTTTTTTTTTATTTTAAATCCAGCAGCAAACAAGATGTGTCATCTCTCTGAGCTGCTGGTCCTTGGAGCCTGGTGTACCCTGTGACAGCGGGACCCCACCTGGGGGGGTTTCTGCAGTCGTGCATTAGTGTGGCCAGTCTTTATGGCTGGGTATTAAGCTATTATCCGTGCTCTGCCTGTCCAATTAAATAGCTTTCAGTTAATTAGGGTTTTAAATTTAATTCATGGCAGTTGAGCGCGGTGCAGGTGGCGGAGGATGGCAGTGGTGGGACGTGTCGCAGGACGCTCCCAGGACACCGCTCTGGAAAGGGACCTGCAAAGAAGATTTTTGAGAGATTGATTTTGTACCCATTTTTACTGCTACGTTACCTACACGGAACAGGAGAAATCTGTGAGTTATTTTGTGGGGGAGATGTTCTGTGTGCGCTTCTGATCAGTGGAAACTTTGATATCAGATTCTTCAGGACAGTTTGAAATCGAGGTATTCTCGTGGTTGACTTGAGTATATTTTTTAGATGTCTGCAATACATCTTTCAACACATTAAAGCCGAAAAAAAAAAGAAAGGAATTCTTGTCCTCATTTACATTGTTCAGATGTTCTGTTGTTTAATTATATATATGAAGATATTAAAAGTGGGAGAAAAAGTTTACTTCTTACCTCTTAACTTTTTTTTTTTTTTGGTGCTCCATGTATATTTATGATACGCTTAAAATTGTGATGGGTGGCAAATCCCATTGTGGTTTTAGCTTTACCGCGTCGTTGCAGCAACCAAGGAACTGAGATCCTCCATCCATCCCGAGCGCTCCCCAGGGAAGGGCGGGTTTAATCCGCCTCTGGCACGCGCTTCAGAAACTCGGGGTAGAGAACAGTGAATCGTGACTTGTTTTTTGACAAAAGGCTCTGCCAGGTGTGTTGCAGTCCTTTATCTCGCACAAATTGTCAGGACAAAAATTCCAGAATTACAGGAAGAACTTGCACATCAGGAAATGTAAGTATATTTCCCACATTGCATTTAAAATTTTGCAGTTAACTTGCGATCACCATTCGGACAATGGACTCTTATCACATAATAAACAAAAAATATTCAGGTTTGATTTTTTTTTTTTAATTTCTTTTGGATACATTATCAATATAAAATTATTATTTAAGCAAACTATTTCCCTCGTGGTTGTGAGCTCTCTGTTTTGCAGGTGTGTTAGGGCTTATTTTGGCTGTAGGGGTTTTGAAGACGTCAAGGTTCCGATGTGCGTCGTTGATGCCCCATGGCATTTTAAATCCTTTCTGGTGATGTTTAGTACTGAGTTAAAGATAGTGATATATTCTGGGTACCGTGTTACAGCTCTACTTCCCTGCTAAGCGCATTGCCCAGGATAATATTGAAGAGGAAGAGGAAGATGTGACTGAGCTTAGGCTGTAAAAAAACATAGCAAAAGGCCTGTTTCTTCTCTTTTATATTGACAGTTGGAGTGTTAGAAGTCCATAATCTGAAGCCATCCAAAGAAAACTGTAACTGAGGATCCTCCTATGAAGGAAATGGGATGGCCCTTCTGGATGAAGGTCAAATCAAGTGAAAAGATCACCTCATTAAAATGCTGCTTTTTTTTTTTTTTTTTTTACCCAGTTCAGAAACGATCCCAAATCTTATGATCGGCTGTTCTTGTCCCCCAGACCGAGAATGTCTCAATGTTTGGGTAGAATAAATGACAAAAATAAGCTAGTATTTTGGTAGTTGAACTATATTAAGTACAGTCCGTATGGCAAAAAGGATTAATTCCAGAAATTGAAAGGCTCATGACGATAGAAATGTGAAATGAAAATTGAATTACTTTTAGTCTGTTCCCCTTTTATTTTGCAGGGCTGTTTCTTGCCGTACACTTCGCATTGCAGGATTAGATTGTGTTAGTTATCCAAAGCACATTTAGACATTTAAGCGATAGATTTTTTTTTTTTTCTTAGGGATGTGCTTCCCAGTTTCCCAGAGCTGCTGAACGCCTCCAGCCTCAGCCAGGAGGCAAAAACCAGAGGCTGGATTTATTTACATGCCCCGCCTAAATAAATATAAATCTGCTTTCAAATCGCATCTTGGTACTGAAATACTGTCACGGTTTCCTGATACATCCCTCTGAACCGGTTCAGAAATAACATATATTTATTGTACTGGGGGGGGAACGCTCTGGGGAACGCATCTTAAATGGATGTGTGCAGCAGGAATGATCAAATATTCAATACACAGCATTTGTTGAAATTCAAATGAGGCACTTGAAAGAAGGGCTTGAAGCATCCGGACCTCCCAGAATTACCATGGCATTACATGGAAATCTCACCAAAGAAAAAAACTTACTGCTTTTGAATCTATGTCTTTCAGGGAACAGCTACAAAAACTGAATTTATAGTAAAATAAAAAAATCCTTCATGGTTTTGATTTCCTTTCTATTTCTCAGCCACATCAATACCATTCTTTTTTCTTTTTTTTTTATTTTTTTATTGTATTTTTAATGTATATTTTAGTGCTCCAGATTTTTCTCATCTAAAACAAGTTTTAAGTGTTAGAAGCTAATTTTTTCTCAACCAGGACAAAAAATTGAATGCATTTTGGTTCATTTTGTGGTATTATTTCCTCCTCTTTTACTGCTTCTGTTGCCATGGAAGATGTAGCGAGCTAAAAAGCAGGTGCGACCAGGTGAAGAACCTCCTGCTGAGAAGCGGTGAAGTCCTCTTGGCGTGGTGACAAAGCAGCTGAGAAACAGCATCTGGTGACAGCGACCCAAACTAAGGCAGACACAACCCTGGAAGTCCTGACGCAGAATGGGTGGGTTTGTTGGGAAATGAAGGTATTTGGGGGAGACCTCCCAACCAGGGACCTGTGAGTGGAAACTGGAGCCAACCAAAGCCAAACCCACTAAAGACATGAAGGGTGCTGCCATGTGGACAAGCTTTCACAGCTTCACTAAAAAAACAGAATCACAGAATGCTATGGGGTTGGAAGGGACCTCTGGAGATCATCCAGTCCAACCCCCTGCCAGAGCAGGTCC
>JAOXJK010000007.1:3422408-3433146 GCA_025774025.1 Xenus cinereus
CGGAAAAAAGACTGTCCCCATCCTCCTGACACCCACCCTTTAAGTATTTATAAGCATTGGTCAGATCCCCCCTCAGTCTTCTCTTCTCCAGACTAAAAAGACTCAAGTCCCTCAGCCTTTCAAAAACCACAGATAGTAATAATTTTAACAGCTACAGCACCTCGAATTGTTTGTTCAGAACAAGCTGTCACCTGGGGCTGCTGGGACGGAGCATTAACTCCTGCCCCGTGGTCCTTGGTGGCTTTTTGTACCAGTGAGGGCTGTTACTGGTGGTGGTGAAATTACCTTCACCCACCCGCTGTTCTTCTGGCTGTAATCTTTATAATTCAGCTGTACTGGAAAACGGGAGGGAATTTGTTCTTCAGGTGAAGAGTTGTCTTGCTTAAAGAAAACACTTAAAAAGGAATTTTGACGTGAGCTTCCTGCTGCCCTCCTTGCCTGGGGTAACTCGACAGCAAAAGGACCTGATGGTTTGTACATGAATGTTAAGCCTAGAATTATCGTCACTATTTAAGGTATATGGTTTTAAACAAATATAATTTTTACAGTATTTTCTTAAAATGCCTAATAAACCCACTCACTAGTTGCCCACTGTTTTCACTTGATCACAAAGTTATAAATCCATAAATCTATGTGTATGTGCAATGTGCTCTAGAAATGGGTTCTCTCTCTTCCTGGAAATCTTGGGATACGGATGTGAATCATAAAGTCAGTGAAAAATTCTGAAGAGCTTAGAGGCAGGAAAAACACGTATTGAAATAAAAATAAAAGTTCAATTAAATAGCCACAAAATTTAATGCATTTGTTGAATCATAAAAAATAAGGATTAAATAAATTAATTAAATGACGATGTTGTTATTTTTAACACAACAACAAATCTAACACATGCTTTCTACGTTCATGCACAGAAAGTTTTGAAAACTGAGATTAAATTAAAAAGTTTTCACGTGCCCCAGCTTTGGCAGAGGTGAAATGTGGGTTCATAACTCTTAGGGCTCTAAAGCTATATTTTACTATGGATTTTCAAATAAAAGTTTGCTCCCAGAAAAAAAAAAAAAAAAAAAGAAAAGAAGCCGTCAGTCTCTACTGTTGCTGCATGCAGCTCTTTTATTTTCATTTTTCTTTACAGAGCTGTGAAGCATCTTCACAGTAATTGTACAAAACCGTCTGCAGCGTGTCACAAAATCAGATCTCGGGGAGGAAAAGGGGGAGTTTTATCTGCTCTTGCTGATAAAAAAAATCCATGCAGGAGCCGACCCTGAGAGATGACAGGTCTCTCATGCTGGGGAAATAAAAATAGAGAACGAAGTAAAAAGGGGTATAACAGGAAATAAATATACTCTAGCATCGGGCTGAATATTCAATTCGACTTTAATGCATGATACAGGGGTTTAGTCCGTATTTAGTGTGTGAAACCGTTAGTGGACACGTAACATGCGATGGAGCCGTTTGCTGGTAGACCTGAAAATATCGCAGCCGTCCTCGTTTCTGCGCTTCCCCCCAGGGCCTGTCGTGTCTCCGCGTTGGAACACAACCTTGTCCTTCAGAAAAAATCACTTTTTTTTTTTTTTTTTAAGTTTATTGGCAGCAGTTGGAAGCAACGGCAATTGTTTTCCTCTCCCCGTGGAAGAGCAGGAGAGGGGTCGGACCAGGCTGGCACCACAGCAGAAACAACTCTCCTCGGTGCATCAACGTTTCCAGGACCATTACAAAAATAAAATGCTTTTGTTTTTACATTAGTATCGTAACTGAGTCTAAAGAATTAGAAAAATTAAACGTTTGTTCTTAGACTTGCATTGACCACAGGTTATCTACAGTATTTATTTCAACATCCCATTAGAATGTCTGCTATAAATTTACACCATAGAAAGAATGTATGCAAAACGCGTATGGTTTATACACAGCGCTTTCTTTTTTTAAATACATATATTTATACATTAAACAAACAGAAGCATTGTCAAAATACAGTAATAGTGAGGCTTGTTATTTTAATAGTATCACAAACCACGTATAGTCTACACTTCTTTTGGTATGTGGGGTTCCTCTAACGGTAATTATCTCCTTGAATTAAGAATTCTGAGTGCCTGGAGAGGAGTTCCCAGGGTGTCGGTGCAGCGGGGGACAGTGGCACAGGACCCTCCATCTCCGGGGCACTCGGGGCTGTGGCATTTGGCACATGGAAATAAGGGGCTGAGAAACACGGTGCGGCCGGAGCTGCTCGTCCCTGCCCCAGCAGCCCATCAAATGCAAAAAAAAAAAAAAACATAAAAAACCTGTGATGTTCTGAGCAGTTAAACACACGCAGATAACCCCGGCACCCACACTGCTTGGGCTCTGGATTCTTTTTAATTTTTCTTTTTTCAACCTGTATTACCGCATCGTTCCACTGTCCCTCGACAGCTAGAAGTGGGGATTAGAAAAATCATCTGTCTGAAATCTAGACAATTAAATACATTAACGCTTGATGAGGCATTTCTGGAGTTAGCTCAGCATCTTGAGGCTCTAAAGTGGCCCAGAGCCAACATGTGCTTTTGTAGTGCAACTGCTCTCACTTTTCAGCCTGCAAGAATTTCTCCTTTTATTCTTTTAAATGATATTTTTTGGCATGCTAAGTTACAATTGGAAATAAATAAAGCATCTATCGGCCTTAACCAAAGAGATAAAAAAATTAATCATTAAAAAAAACAAACAAACAACCCCCCCAAACAAAGCATCAGAGGCATTTCTGTTTGTGCTGGCATCTAACTAAGCACAGCAGGAGGGTCCATCCCTCATTGCCTTCACCTGCGGCACCTCTCGGAGCCCGTGACGTCCTCTCAGCCGGCGGTGCCTGGTGCAGGTCACCCAGGGCCCCGTGGCCAGCACATCAGGCCAAAAAAGAATGATTAAAAAACCATAAACAGATCAATCCCAAACCCCATCCAGGCACGGAAGGTCTTTCTCAACCCCTTCTTGAGGTGATGCCGGTCTCGGTGTGGGTCCTACCCCCACCCCAGGCATCCTCGGGCCTCACACGGTTCTCCCCCATCACTGCTTTTCCCCCAGAACAGGCAATGGGTCCCTGCAGGGACATCTCACCCACTGTTTAAAACTGCAATTTTAAACAGGTTTGGTGGTTTATTATTTTTTTTTTTTTGTAAACAACTTCTATTAGGGGATGCCATGGGGAAAGAAAGGTGAATTTTAATGGCAATAAACTGTTCAGCAGCAGCAAGTCTGGGATGGCAGATGGGGCTTCACGGCACCGTTGTGCTTTACAGGCTTCTTGTTTTAAAAAAAAAATCACATTGGAGTTTTAATATATGAATGTAAAAGTATATAAAGAAGTTAACAACTCGGTTAGTCACTTGGCAGTCAAATAAAACTTTTACACATCACCCTTGTAAAGTGTGCAAAAATAGGTGGAAAATACGTCTCCTGTTTCTGCTATGGAAAGGTCTCTGGGGGGCGGCCGATGCCGATGAGGAGGGGGGGTTGGCCGGCGCAGGTGATGCTGCGGCACATGGTTTCATTGCACATTCATGCTCTTCTGCTGCCGCTCAGGATCCCAGTCGTGCTGGGTTATAAAGTCGAGCGAAGATGGATGGAGGTGCTGGGGGGGGTGTGGTGGGCAGGGGGGAGCGGGCAGAACCTGGCCAACCCGCCCCGTCCCATCCTCAGATGGGGACCCCTGCATCCCTCGTCCCCCTGGGCAGCAGCGATGGAGGAGGAGCTCGGTGGGGGACACAAAACCGGGGCCACCGTGCCCTGGATAGAGCTGGGCACGTGTGACGAGGGACGGCACGGCCTTCGGTCACCTGGGCTTGGTGGGTTTTGGTTTGTGAGATGCCAAGAGGCACTGGAGGTGGCACAGCCCCTGCCATGGTACCCGAGGGGGCTGCACAGCCCCTGCCGCCCTGTCCCATCCAGCCCCTCACAGCTTCTGGCGCTCTCACACCGATGCCCATAACAGAAAACCAACAGAGGATGAAGAACACGAGTTGGGTGAAAGAGCAGAAATTTGGGTACCCCAGGGATACCTGGGGAGGAGGAAGAGGAGGAGGAGGAGGAGGGTTTCGGTGCAGTTTTGCTCTTGTATTGACAAGCCCCATCAAATGCAAACAACCTGCATCATCTGGGGGCAATATTAAACACAGTCCTCCTGCTCACACAGGGTCAATTGTCGTCTGGCCTCAGCCACGGCCCACCAGCACCAGCGAAGAATTTCTCACTAGTTGCGGTATTTGTATAAAAAGTTAAAAGCCACGGGGCGTACGACCGTCGGTCTGTCCGGCTCTCCCCTCCCTCCCGGGGGAGTCCGGGCATCCCTTCCGTGGCCCAAAGCCAGGCTGGGCATCGCCTTCCCCCAGGGCAGCGGGCACCCGCGGGTGGGGGCAGCCTTCCCCTCCAGCCGGCCGTCCTCTTCTTCACCGCCTCTCCCCGGAGCCCACCGGCCCCGGCAGGGACGTGGGGCACGGGGTTGGGGGGGGCCGCTCACAGCTGGGTCTCGTCGCGTGTTTCGGGGTTGCAGGGACCCAGCTTGTTGCTGCAGCTGCTCTTGCGGCTGTGGCCATCGTTGGCCACGTGGGCCAGTGGGTCGGAGCGGATCAGGTACCTGTGGGGCAAAGCCCGGTTACGCCGCTGGGACCCCCCCATTTCCCTGATGGCAAGAAGGAGCTGGGCAAACCCTAAACTGGGGGTCTGGCCCATCCTCGAGGCCGGGACATGAGGGGATGCCCCGCGGCGCTGGGCTGGGAGCCGCTGCTAAAATAATTATGATTATTTCTCCTGGTGCTGGGCAGCAGCAAAAGCCAAGGGAAAAACCTCCGTGCTGCCGGTGGGGGCAGTTTGGGCACTGCTCAGGAACATGGGGAGGGGGAATGGCCCGGGAAGGAGGCAAAAAATGCTGGTCTTTATGAGAAATCATGGAAAGCAACGTGATGGGGGGCAGCCCGCGGTGCCGGGGCAGGTCTGGGGGCTCGGGGAGCGCACGGGGTGGGTGGGGGCAGCACCTACACGATGTCGTTGAGCTCCAGCCGCGTGTCCGGGGGCGGATTGATCAGGACGTAGGACAAGGTGTTCTGGTGGTCGTTCATCTCATCTGCGAGAGGAGGGGAAAGAGCTGGTGAGGGGACGCTCTGAGGGACACTCCGACGGACACCCCGGTGGCCCTCGCTCCCACAGCCCCGCTGCAGTGTCCTCGAGCAGCCGGCTCCGAGGGGTCACAGCCCACCCCCAAGGACAGCAAACGGGTCCCTTCAACTGGGGGAGGCCACGGGCAACGGCGCTGCACGGAGAACATGGCTGCCACCTCCCCCCCGTGCCTCCCCAGCTGCTTCCCACCACGGCACAGCCCCCGGGACCGGCAGATGTAACTCCTGAAACTCCCCGCTTCCCACCCCAAGAAAAGTAAGTTGTCTTACCTTGGGTTAGTGCAAAAAAGGGAACAGGTTAGTCTCGCCGCGTTAGGTATAGCACAATGACTCCAACCACCGGGTCAGGGCGGCCAAACCCCCCCCTCCGTCCCCCCCGGCCCCCTCGAACACGCTGCCCGCTTCTCCCCTTCTTGAAGGAGTTAATTTAGCATCATCCAGCAGCGGGATTTAGCTCAACGATTGCTTCTTTCTCCAGCCCAAGGGGAACCTCCTCCATGGAGTTTCAGAGCCATCAACACCATTCGGGGACGGCTCTAAACTACGGTGACCTCCCCGGGGGGGCTCGGGGCCACCGAGAGCTTCACCCATGGGTGCTGCGCAGGGCGAACGGGGGGCCTCAAGGCTGGGGGGGCCCTGCGCTTTCCGAAATAGCTGAGAACAAGATCATGGGTGAAATGAATGGGGGGGTGCAAGGCTTGCGGGCGGCCGGGGAGGGGGTGGAAGCTGCGACAGATAACACCGTTTACAGACTGAGTGACGGGGTGCGGATGGACAGGATGGAGAGGGGGATGGACAGACGGACGCCGGGGGCAGCGTGATGAGCGCGGGGGGACACCAGCTCGCTGCAAGGCTTGTCACTGGGACGCCTCTCCAGGCTGTCAGAAAGGCCCCTCTGAGCAGCATCGGTGCACACCAGAGGTTTTCCCATCTCGGACTAACGGAGAGGGACCAGGGACCGGCCACTGGGACAGGCTTTATCTCGGGCCGGGGGCTGCTCCCTGCAATCTGTCATGCCACCACCACTGGCTTTTCTCCAGCCATGAGATGAGCCACAAGCAGCTCAAGCCACCACTGCCACAGGGCCTGGCACCCTGCACAGGGATGCAAACAGGTCTCCCTTCCAGGCTGCCATCACCATGCATTTGGCCAGTGCACGTCCAGATGGGCCCCAGAGCATCCCTGTGGCTGGACCACACCAGTACCACACACGGTGGCACTCGCAGGGGGACGTGAGACCCTTGTTTTGCTGCTCAGACACCTCCCTGGCACCTCTGAGGCCACAGAAGGTGCCGCAGGCGGCAGAGGACAGGGAGATGCTGTGTGGGACCCCCCCCAAACCTGTGCTGGGGTTCCCAGCCCCAGGTGTCGGCCGGTCCCCGGAGCTGCCGGAGAGCTTTGGCCATCCCAGTGCTCAGCCTTACAGCGAGGCGGGGACAGGGGGTGGCAATGCCGGGGCGCGGGTGGCACACGGACCCTGGGACCCAACGGGAGACACGGGGTTTGCCATGACGGGGGAGGCGGGGAAGGGCCCTGACTCACGGCAGGTTTCCCTGCTCCATGGAAGCACCATTTCCTGACCCCCCCCATGCAGCCGAGCCAGGCACTGCTAAACCCAAGTATATTGCCATATTGTCCCCTGCGGCACAGCCCCCGGGCTCAGCCCAGCAGCACCCTCCAGCAAGTTTGGGGTTTTTGTGGTTTTTTGGTTTTTTTTTTTTTCTGGGGGGAAAAAGCCACCCACGCAGCCCCCGGCAGCGATGCCACCACCTCGGAGGTTCACCCGTGGGGTCTCCGGGCTCAGCAGGCGGCTGGGGGGGCATTCACGGCGCTGGGTCCCTCTGCGGCAGGACACGAGCTCTCGCTCAGCCCCAGAGCTTCTGTGGGAGGGGGAGAAACCAGCCGGGTGTGAGCTCTGCCCGGTAGCCCCCGGCCAGCTGGCAATATACTCTACTGGTGCGGGGCTTCCACGAGCCCCAGCTGGGGCTGCTTCTCTGATGAAGGACACGGTTTATAGGAAAATGCCAACTTTTCACCTTAAGCATGGGCTAGTGAAGCCTAAAATACAGCTAGGTCGGGCTATTGCTAATCTCTGGGCTGCTGCAGTAAAAAAAGGGCCTTTCCAAGGGCACTTTACCCCCCCTTCGGGTAAAGGTGTAAATGGTGCAATAACCCTGCAGCTCCCACGGATGCCAACAAGGGCAGCACTTGCGGCTGCTTCTGCTGCCTCGCACCAAACCTGGCACCCCCTGGTGAGAAAAGAGGGTCTGCTAATGCTAGAGTTGTCCAGGAACTCAAACCAAAGATTGCAAAGGGCTTTCCAAGTGCTGCCTTGCCCCTCAGCCCTAGCTGACCCACGTGTGGCCAAGAGGCAAAGGGGCTGGGGCAGGAGCTCCAGCATCTATATTAGGAATAATCAGGAAAAATTTTTACACTGAAAAGGTTATTAAGCACAAGAATGGGCTGCCCAGGGAAGCGGTTGAGGCACCATCCCTGGAGGATTTCAAAAGACGGGCTGACATAGTGCTTAGAGACATAGTTTAGTGATGTGGGGGTTTTTTTGTATGGTTTTCTTTTGGTTTTTTATCAGAGTTAGGCTGATGGTTGGACTAGATGATCTTAAAGGTCCCTTCCAACCCAGACGATTCTATGACTCTGTGATCTCCCAGCTGCACACACCAGCTCATCCCCCCCCCTGAATCCCCTCCTCGAGCTGCCACTGGCTTTGCAGACCAAAACCAACCTGCAGAGCAACGGAGGGGGGGTTTCTTTTAATGACAGCCGAGGGCTGTGGTTTGCCTGTAAGAATTCAACTAGAAAGGGGTCCCTGAGGTTTTTATCACCATGACTTTGTGGAGCCCCTGCATTTCCACTGCTGTGGCAGGACGGTCTTTTGTTTTCCAACGCCACCCAACAAATTAGTGCTTGAAAGGCTGGGGTATCTAAGGTGAAAACCGGCAGGGGTGTGGATTGGGCTTAGCTGGCATGATCTTGTTGTACGCTGCACACCATGAGTCACGCGGGACTCCCAGGGAAAGGGAATTACCTTGCAAATATCCCAGGTTTACCCGATTCATCACATCACTGGCTGTTAAATTTGCTACATCCTCTACAGAACATACAGGGAAAGGCACAGACATAAACAGAGAGAGAGAGAGAGGTCAGCAAGCCATGATTCGGCAAATATCAGAGACGAGCTCCTGCACTGCAGCAATAAAATGAGCAAAAGAAAAAGGAAATGGGCAGAAGGCAGAGCAACGTGTTCTTCCAAAACGCCATGGGTGTCCAGACACTGACGGTGACACACGGTGACAACGCACAGTCCCAGCACAGTTGGCCACAGGGGCCAGGGAGCTGGTGGTCCCCAACACCCCGATCCTGGCCAGGCATTGCCTTCCCACCCCGACGGGTCTTGTGCCCCCCGCTGCCTCTTCACTTGCCAGGGCTCCTCTGGTTTGCTCCAGCCAAAATTTGCCGGATGGGCCAGGAGAAGGATGCAAACCCTGACGCTAACCCAGTCCCGAGCGTCCCGGTGGGGGTGGCTGTGGGGCGGCCCCTCGGGATGCTCAGCCGAGGCCGTAGATGCAGAGGAGCTGCCTCTGCCTTAACCTGCCTTTGCCTTAACCCAACCCCCTGCATTTGCAGGGGGGGCCGTGGCCTGTCCTCAGCAGCACCTGAGAGCTGCGGCAGCTCTTGATTTGGGTGCACAGGCTTCGGGTGCACCCCGTTTCCCAGCTTCCCCCACCCAGCAGCTGCATAAAACAGCTTTTTTTTTTTAAGGCAGCGAACGCCATCGGCCGAGCTCCGGACTCTGCAACAGAGCTGCAGGGAGCCCCCCAGAAAAAGCAGCAGAAACTTCTGGAACTAGTAATGCTGGAAAAAAAAGAGGTGGGGGGGGATGCAGCACTGCAAGACCTCGCCTGGTGTGTGCCCTGGGTCTCCTCTGTCCCGCCGCAACCTGGCTCTCCTGATTCCCTCCCTGGGGAGGCTGGCCGATGCCCACAGCCAGCAGTTTGCCCTCCACTCCAAACCCCCTCCTGCGCTTCATTTCTTTACATTTTCTCCTCCCTAAAGGTCTGGGAGGGAGAAGCCAAGATGGGAGAGGAGGAATCTCCCCCTCATACCTCCCGAAATCGGCTCCCGTCCCGGCCGGGGTACATTCCCAGCCTGTGTGCGGGCAGGGGCCAGGGCAGGGCAGACGGACGCTCTTCAAGGATGGAGCAAACAGGTAGCAGCACAAGATGGCTTAAAAGAAAGAAAGAAGAAAAAAAACAAAACAAAAACCCCCAAAACCAAAACCAAACAAACCAAGGAAGCTGTGGGCTACAGACTTTGTCGTAACCAAGGGGTGGGGAATTGTCCGGGGGGGTCGGGGGGAGACACAGACGCCAGCACCGACGGGCGGGTGAGAAGCTTCACGAGAAATGCGGCTGCACGGAGGGACCCTGAGCGCTGCGGGCACCCGGGCTCGTCACCGCCGGAGACACCGGTTTCACACGCAATGAAGCAAACCACTCAGCCCTGTAGCTACCGAAATTTTTTCCGTGGAAGAGTTTTATGAAGGATTAAAATCTGTAACAAAAGGGGTCTGTGCCAGCTGACGGGGCTTCACTTCTCCCTGCCGCACTAGGGGGGCTCTGGGGCAGAAGGGTTTTGCTGACTTGGAGTCAGTGTGTCCTGAACCACCATTTCTGCACGGCCAGAAAGCGGGGGGCAAGCGGGGCATCGCGCCCGAAGGCTGCAGGGCAGACGCAGGCAGAAGGGAGAGAGTTACTCTGCCCCTGCAAACTCCTGCCTGGATCCGTTCCAGAGCCCCAAAATGGGGGTGGCTGCCAGCAGCACGCCGGGGGGTGGCAGGCGAGGGAGGGGGGGGGTCTGCGCTGCGGGACCTCAGCCTCAAATGCAGTTGTCTGCAGAAGCACAAGCAAGCTGGGGAATGCTGGGCCTGGCAGCGCCTGTGGGGTTAGGATGGGCTTGGGGTTTGGCTTGGCGTGGGGTTAGGTTTGCTGTGGGGTTCAGCTCGGTGTGGGGTTTGGCTCGGCGTGGGGTTTGGCTCGGCGTGGGGTTCAGCTTGGCATGGGGTTAGGCTTGGTGTGGGGTTCAGCTTGGTGTGGGGTTCAGCTTGGCGTAGGGTTCGGCTCGGCGTAGGGTTCGGCTCAGCGTGGGGTTCAGCTCAGCTTGGGGTTCAGCTCGGCACAGGGTTACCTGAGGAGCCCACCAGCGGGATGCACCACTGCAGAGAAGTGCAACCGAACGGCACTTACCGTACCCGGTGGTGGGCAAGCCCAGGTGCTTCATACGGTTTTTGACCAGCTCGGAAAGCTCCTGCCTCTCGGAGCGCCGGTACAAGCTGAGGCGCTGCTGGCTGATCCACTCGGCCGTCTTGCTGGAGTGCTTGTTGCCCTTCCTGCTCAGCCGGCGAGCCCACTGCATGCTCTTGCGCCGCAGCAGCGGGTGCTCGGACTGGTCGCTGGAGCAGGAGTTCCTGTGGTGGCTGGTCTTGATGCCCCAGTGCTCCTTGACATCCTTCGTGTCCTCGCAGTCCTCGACATTGATTGAGATCTGTGACTGGAAGCCCAGCAGGTCACCGGGTGGGGGGGGACGGG
>JAOXJK010000007.1:3441740-3453558 GCA_025774025.1 Xenus cinereus
CCCTGCTCTGGCAGGGGGTTGGACTGGATGATCTCCAGAGGTCCCTTCCAACCCCATATCATCCTGTGATTCTGTGAACACAAGATGGCTCAGCTGAAGGTGGGCGACTCACTCCACAACCGCTGAGCCCTCCTCGTCCGACTGCGTCATCTCGTCTTCCGACTGGTCGCTGAGCAGGTCGCAGGGCAGCAGGGAGGAGGTGTCGGCCAGCTCGAGGACGGGCGCGATGCTGGGCCGGCGGTTGCCCGAGCCGTTCTCCGCCGGCAGCGTCAGCTTGCTGCTGTTAGCGGGGCGGCACTCCGTGTTTTGCAGGTCCATGGCTACTGTACCTGGACACGGCGGGGAAGGAAGGACAGCAAACACGCTATAAGGAGGTGAAAAGAGCTGCGTTGGCAAAGCAGCATGGAAAAGCACCGTGCCCAGGCGAGGTGGAGCATGTGGGACTGCATCGTGCCTGTTAAGTATGCCCCATATGAAGCTAACCCGGTCGTGGGCATGGGGAGTGCTGGCACAGCACCCACCAGTGACCTCCTCCTGGGCACTGCTGGTGGAGCATCTCCCTGGGAACACAGCCCAGGCTGCTCCCACGGTGGGTGCAGGCTGCTGGCCCCGGGGAGCATCACCCCACCCGTCCCCCAGCCACCTCCTGCCAAGGTTCTCATCTGAGTCTTGGCCAAACTGTGATTTTTAGATGGTCAGGAACCTGGGGAGCATCCCAGCAAGCAAAGCCCAGGCGCTGGGCTCGCTGGGCACCGCTGCCCTGCTTGCACTCACGCCATTTCTCTCCCTCTCGTTACCCGTTGCCAAAGGTCTCGCTGCGAACGAGCCGTGTAACGAGAACACTGACAAATGCTGTTCAGCAAAGTGCTTTGTGGCTTGCTGGGGGATAATCTATGCAAATTGCTGCTCATGGGTACAAATGCATAAATTATTTCCCTGAAATATAATCTGCTCGTGTAGCGCAGCCTCTCCAGGCAGCCCCAAAACTCGCTTTCCCCAGATACAAGCTGGAAGTAATGACTCATGGTATTTTTTATTTGCAAAAATGCACCACTCGCTGCAGAGCCAACTGTGCTCTTGGTCGGGCTGTGAATCATAAACGTGATTTAGGATGTGGCCCACAGCATTCATTCTTCTAGCCAGGGCTTGGGGGATTTATGCAAATAGTGTTAATGATAATGGACATCACGAGCTTTAATAATGATATTTGATCTTGCTGAGAGCAGCCAGGGCACAAGGAGCAGCGTGTGTTTAACTGGGGAGGCGACCGGGACAGGGAACGGGAAGGGATTTTCAGTGGCTCCCGGCAATACCCAGCTGGGGGGCACGGCAAGGAGTTTGCAAAATAAGACCAAACCTGGGGAAGGAGATGAAACCAAACCTGGGGAAGGAGATGAAACGAAACCTGGGGAAGGAGCTGGGACAGCCTGTGCAGGACCCCACCCCTGCCCTCCTGGGGAGCCCCGCTGCTCCCCCCACCCCGCTGAGACCCCCAGCTCACCCATGCTGGCGATGATGCTGTGCACGGGCAGGCGGGATGGGCCATCATAGGTGCCTCTCCCCGCGAAGCCCTTCTTCTTCTGCTTCTCCTCCTGCTTGAAGATGAAGGCAGAGTTCTCCTCCTTGGTGATGTTGATGTAGAAGCAGGTGTCGGACGCTGCCATGATGTGCCGCGGGCCGGGGTTCAGCAGGATGCTCTTGTTCTCCTCCCTCCTGATGCCGATCAGGCAGACACCGTACCTGTGCCAAAAGCACAACGTGGGCATTCACAGCTGGAGACAACCCCTTTTGGGCTTTGTCCCTGCATGAAGGACCTCTCAGCACCCTCCAGCCCCGGCCCCAAGCCCTCAGGGACACAGATTGGCAGATACGTCCTGCCCACCCCTGCCCATTGCCCCCCTGCCCTCACTTCTTGTGTGCGTGGAAGGCGGCGTAGGTGAAGCTCTTCCCCTCGTACTCCATGAAGAACTTGCTGTCGCCCATCCGGATGTGGTAGACCTCGTTGCCCGAGCAGCGCCCGTACATCCTCTGCCACTGCTCGGGGGACTCCTGGCCCTCCCTGCAACGACAGCAGCAGCGTGCTGGGATGGGACCCCCCGCCCATGCCGCTGGGGGACGACCCTTCTGCTATTGTGGGACAGGACCTCCCCAGTGCCAGCACAGACCCTGGCAGGCCAGCCAGCCCCCAAGGGCAGAGCCACGCGGCATTTAGACCAACAGGGGTGAGGTTATGGAGACACGTTCCCATGAGCTGTGGGTGTTCCCAGGCTGAGGACGAGCTTGTTTTCATTTCTGATTTTAAGTGTCTTTTTATTTAACGAGGGCTCTGGGGGGCGCAGAGGCCGAGTTCAGAGCCCGTGTTGGCAAATAGCTCTGAGCACGGGGCGGGAGTCACCTGGGAAGGGTGTTTCGTAACTCTTTTGATGTCACATTACCCAAAATTCAGACATTTCTGACTGGCCAAGGGGCGTGGGACCCACACCACCCCTTTACCAGGCTGGTGGACCTCCTTCCAGTCGTGTTTTATATAAACCTGCCGAACACCCTGCAGGGTCTGGGTTTGCACATGCTGCGAATGACCCTTCCCTCCAGCGGGACCACGCCAGCATAAAGAAGACATTTTTATCCCCAGTCTCTGGAAAGGTGGTATTGGGGACCCCAGCTGCACTCCCCTACAATATTGGCTTTTGCTCCCCGCCTGGCTTGGGGGTCCCAGTGTGCTCCCCTAGACCCACACTAGACCCTCAACCCCCTCCCCTGGGCACAGAGCACCCCCCGACCCCCCAGCTCTGCCGTCCCTCCATGCTCAGGCTGGGGTGGTGGAGGCGAGGGCAGGCAGGGACAGGCAGGAGCAGGCAGGGACAGGCAGGGACAGGCAGGGACAGGACTCACTGGCCGCGGGAGGTGTGCACCAGCAGCGTGATGAGGGTGGAGGTGGCGGGGCAGACGCAGTTCAGCGCCAGCATGGCGTATTTGCACTCCTCTTCGCAGACGACGTGATCTGAAAGGCAGAGGGGACCGTCAAGGCAGGGAGGGGGATGCCCAGGGATGTGGTAGTTTCGGGGTGGCGGTGGGGACTAGGTGCTTCCTCCTCCTGCCAGTTCAGGAGGGCTTTTAGCTGATCAACAGCCCCCGGGGAAGACCATAAATGCAGGCAGGAAGACAGGGATGCTGGCTAGAAACCAGGAGGTGGACACCGGCCCACTGAGGCCACCATGGGGACGCACACCCAGTCACACGTGGGGCTGGTGGCCCCATGGGCAGCCCACCCTCGAGCAGCCCAGAGAGAACTCTACCCCAGCCCCAGGCACGATGCTGCCGGCTTTAGCGTGCATCGTGACAAAGGAGCTGATGGCCCTAAAAGATCTTCCAGCTGAGGAGTCTCAGCACCAGATCATGGACTCCTCCAAGATGGAAACAGGGCTGGAAACATCCATGATGGCAGGTAAGGCAGTCCAGACCGAAGTGAGCAGTGCTGCCCGCTGCCACGCAGTCCCCCCGACTCACCGGCAAACTTCACGTGAAACTTGTTTTCAGGCTTTAGGATCTGAACGTAGAGAGGGCAGTTTGGAGCAAAATCTTTCACAGCCCAGGCTCTCAGGATGGTCTGGTGGTCCTAGCCAAGGAGAAGAGCAAGAGGTACTTGTCTGACAGCTTACTTTCCCCAATGCTTCTACACCCTGAAAAAACTGCAAAGCACCCAGCCACCAGGGAGACGTACGGCGAGGGCTCCTCCAACACCCACTGCTAATGGGGGATAACCTCCCTCCCTGCTCCCCAAAACCCAGCACTGATGGGAACCTGGGACACCAGAGGGAGGGTGAGACTACAGGGGCTCAACCGGTGACGTGCTGCTGCCTGTCCCCATGCCGTCCCCACGCCACCTCTATGTTTCTCTGCAGTCACTGCCTGCCCCTGGGGACCTTGCAGAGGCAAGACGCAGTGATCACCCTGGTCCCTTCCAGCCTGAGAAATGAATAATCTCTGACCGTGCCATCCCCCAGCCCTGGCTTACTGCCGCAGTGCGGTCCACCTCATTTCGGCTGCTGAGAATGAAGCAGGCTTCTCCGTTGTCCATCCTGCAAACAGAAAGCATGAACCCCATGAATTGCCTGGGCCAGCAAAGCCAGGCATCTGCCCGTACCAGCTGGGGCACTGCCAACCCTCTGAGACCCCAGCGAAGACCCGCAGGGATGCCCATCATCATGCATCTGGGCTGCCGTTACTGGGAACCCTCCCCTGTGGCTCCGAGGCCAGCGGGCAGCTCGGCAGGACCGGCCTCGCCGTGGAGGTGCAGCGTGTCCCTCTGCTCACTTGGCTCTCATGAGGTCCTGGTCCTTCAGCGCAGAGCCCTGGAGGTAGATGACTCGCTGCGACCACAGAGGGATCTGCAGGACCCGCCGCACCTGGATATCCATCTCTGTCGGGCAAAGTATCACCACGTAGTAATCCTGAAAGAGAGAGGCTCGTGAGGACGGGCAGGCTGTCTGTCCTGCACACCCCTGGCTGCAGCGAGATGAGGAACGGGGCTTTGCTGCCTGTCCCCATGTGTGAGACCCCCTGCCCCTGCTCTAGGGCTCTGCAAGGGTCTTGGAAAACACACCAGCAGCTTCCCCGTTCCGTTCTGCATAACAAAGCCAACAGCAAAGTAGAGCCAGAAACAAGCAGGATTTTAAAGCTTGAATGTGTGGAATCAAGGCTGGGCGATGGTAACAAAGCGTATGCGAGTGTGGGAATGAAACGTAAATCTGAAACACGTCTGTGATGTTCTCATCCTGAGGAGATGGAAAGGCACATTCATTTGCTTGAAGATCACTTATTGCGTGGAGATACTCCGGTTAGAGCTGGGTAAATCCACTGAGGTTTAGCAATTACACGTTCTGTTCTGTCTGAGATTCTTCATTCAGTAAAGACATCATCGCATTTAGAAAACTCCCTCTGGTCCCTCTCCATATCCTTACACAGTGCTGTCACAGGCCTGGTCAGAAAACGGGGCAGAGAGAGCCCCACCACTGAGACGGGAACGTGAGGTGGCCCCAAGGTACCACTTGTCACCTCTCTTTGGCCAGTGCTGGGCTGGATGGCTTTTACCTTATTCTTTGCTACAAGCACCATAGCCAGGCAGAGCACTCACCACCAGCAGTGACCCAGCCACGTCCAGCAAGGCTGTGAGCCCAGCAAGGGCCAGCATTGACCGAGAACATGCCTGGTCCTCACCTGCAGACGCGGGTGGGCGTAAAACTCATTGAGGAAGTCCATGAGGAGATCAATTTTGAGGGAGCTGACACACAGGACGACGTGTTTCTCCGTCTGGGCACGGTGACGGCTGTAATTGCCTCCCGACTTCTGCCGCTCCATCCACAGGTAGACGAGCTCCTCAAACTGCAAACGAAGGCAGAGAGCTGATGTCCCCATCGGCGGGGCTGCCCGGCTGCAGGCTCTGCATCCCTCTCCGTCCTCGGCCACATGGGTCTAACCTGGAGCGGCAGCACGACCAGGGCGACGCAAATCATTATCACGACAAGAAGCTGGGAAGGCCAGATCTTTGGTGTCACGTCTCCGTAGCCCACGGTGGAAAAGGTGACGATGCAGAAATAGAAGGACTTGAAGAGGGAGAGCTTCTCGCCTGCCCTTTCTAAATGCTGGATGCCACAGGTCCTGAAGGGAGAAAGTACACATCACAGTGAGCGTTTCCCTGCCCGGGAGATGGTCAGTGCCCATAGTTCCTGCTGAAGTCAGTGGGGAACCCTAGAAGGTGACTTACACCCATGTCCATGGAGGAAATTTGTCTGTAACACGCTGTCAGCCTCAGCGGTGGATTTATGTCACCAATCTTATACAGCACTTACAGATAGCGGAGTGAGTTTGATGTGATTGCTCACCAAAGCAGCATGGAGAAGTCTAAGTCCTGGGTGATGGGTCATGATAAGACCACACCATGGACAGCATGTCAAACATCCCCTGGGGGCTGCCCTTGCATTGCCAAAAAACAAAACGTGGAAGCAAGCAGCTGTCCCAGTAAGGCTCTGGGGGGACTCAGCCCATGGGAACAGGGGATGCAGGAGGTAGATCCCAGCACTCGCTTTGCCCTTGCAAAGCCGTGCCGCAGAGCCGCCTCGCTCCCCGCAGGCAGGCAGCGCAGCTCCACAGACCTGCAGTTTCAAAGTCATCTTGCTGAACACAAGCGTCACCTAAGTCATCCTGAACCCCAATCCTAGCCCTGCCGCATCCACCAAGAAACACGTCCGGGGCCCCAGCAGGCAGGAGGTGCCACGGGCAGGGAGCGCTGACGGGCTCCGAAATTGCATTAGTCATTCACATCAGAGGATCGTCTTTATTGCCAAAGACTCATGAGCCTAAAAGCTTCATTTCCTGTCGTTTAGTAACTTAATGGTATTATATGCTTCAAATCCAGACCAAGGGAGGCAGAGGAAGATTCAAGAAGCCTAATTTAAAGCTAAGTACCCAGCGATGAGAACCGAGTCCTTTACAGAGAGATGCCCTTGTTGTCGGCAATGCGCGGGGTAAAGGGCCCAGTTAATTAGCAGGAGCCCCAGTGGCCTGTTACACAAACGAGCTCAGCAGCCATGGACTTGGAGGGGAGGAAGAGCGTGGCCGGAGCCAGCGGGTGCAATGGGACCCGGTGAATGAGCCGTCACACACGTCCCCGTCCCCGCAGGAAGCTGCTGCCCCTGCCCTTGACCCCGCAGCACTCACAGCCCTGCTCCGAGACTCGCGTCCGCATCACCCACCATGAGAACGCCCTCATCCTCACACACGGCCGTTAAAATGTTTCTGTTAAATCATATAATTAGGGAGGATAATTAGTTTCTAAAATAGGAATTGATCTTCCCGGTGTTCGGCGCGCTGGGGAGTGAAACGAGGCAGGGAAGAGCCCGGTGCCGGGGGCTGGTGGTGCGGGGGGTCCTCCCAAAGTGCCGGCAGGTGTGGCCATGCCCAAGCCAAAACCCATGGACACACACGGAAAGCTGGGGCACGCTCCTTGCCATGGCTCCCCCGGTTCCAAAACTCAGCCCAAGGAACTGGAACTTGTCCCGTTAGCAAAGGAAAGATGCCAGAGACCTGGGAGTTCAATCCAGTCAGCAGCCCTGAATAGTTACACTTTCCTCAGCCTGCAAAGACCTCCCAGGCTGAAAAATCAAGCTAGAAGACACTGCCTAAAGGCAGAATCTCCTCTGGCTTCCCAAATCACCACGTTATGTCCTGGCAATGCCATGGACAGCTGGGAAGGTCCCACCCCACCTCCCTCTCCTGGAAGCCCCTGGAGAGCCTGGCTCCGCCAGTCACCCCTGGGACGGGCAGAGCTGGTTTCCCTGGATGAAGATGGTTTTGTGAAAGGAAGAGCAACACTCACCCCGTGAAAACGAGACACAGGAGGGTGCAGATCAGAATGAGCACCTGGTTAAACATCGCAGACTGGGTCCTTTGTATGGCTCGGTGCAGGTCGTTCTGGGAAGAGAGGAGAGGGCTCTCACCAGCGCAGAAAGGCTGAAGGTAAAGTACCCCTCCAAGAACCAACTGCTGTCTTGCTGCTCCAGCAGTGCCCCCCCAGATGAAGGTCAGGACAGAATTTGGCCCTTGAAAAGGGGCGTGCATTTCTGTGAGCAGGTCTGGGCTCTGCTGCTGGGAGAGACAGCTCCAGTGGGCACGTGGGAACGGCTGGGACAGCTCGTCCTGCTGTAATCCCATGTCCCGGGGACAGCCGGAGGCCATCCCTGTCAATGCACGGCCAAAGTTGGGGCAGGGGAGGTTTAGAATAGATATCAGGAAGAATTACTTTACTGAGAGAGTGTCAGGCACTGGAACAGCCTGCCCAGGGAGGTGGTGGAGTCACCATCCCTGGAGGGATTTAAGAAATGTGTAGACGTGGCACTTCAGGGCATGCTCTAGCGGCCAAGATTGTGGGGGTCTTTTGTGTGTGTATCGGTGATCTCAGAAGTCTTTCCCAACCATGAAGATTCTGTGATTCAGTTTAGAGCTGTGACAGTGAAGGGTGCATGGTTTTTGGTTCAGAGGTCGGGCATTGTGGACAAGTAATTCTCCAGCCCGCAGCTCTGTGTACTGATTAGCTCAACTTGAGGCTAAGTTTTGTTCTCCTTATCCTTTGGAGAGAATGGGTCCAGTGCCAGCAGAAGTCACCTTTTCCTTTAATGTTAATGGCGGGCACGCAGCCAGCACAATCATTTTATCTGGCCCATTAGCAATAAACCTCCACTTCGTGTCATGTCCTTCCTGCCTGTCCAGCAGCTGAAGCTCTGTGGAGATAACACCACCACCCTCAGAGGTAAGATGCCTCTTTTCAGTCTCTTCTCAGCCATACGTTCTGAAGGGACTCGTCTCCTGCGGTGTTTTGGGGTTGTTGCTGGGAGTGTGTGAATTGTGAGAAAGCTGGTGCTGAAGAGGTGGTAGGTCTGATGCTTTAAGCATATGAGCAGAACAAGTGTTGCAGGGATAAATACTAAGTTCCCAGGCACACAAGCCCTTTTTTGTCCTCAAAATATCTTTGGATTGTAAGATGCCGCTTTCCGGCAGCAGGAATCCTTCTTGAGAGGCATACCCATTATTTTGGGCCCTGATTGCTTCCGTAAGGTATAAGGAGAAATGACTAGAAATAGCTGAGTGTCAGCAACTTTTGGTGCCCCTGTGTTTATTTCAGAGAATGCACACAGACTTCTTTCCCCGAGAAGAGCAGTAATAAGCAGCAGAGCATTGATTTCTCAGAAACCTCTGACCTGTTTGCTGTGTGTGGTCTGTGCCAGAGTCTCTGCTCCCTCTGAGGTTCCCCTTGCTGGCTCTCTGCTGCCCAGCTCTCCTGCACATCTCCATTTCACTCAAGAAATGGACATTTTAGCCCAGAAAGTTTAGCATCTCATCAGGCCTGCCCTTGCTAGTGATTTTCTTGGATCATGGCTTCTGTATTTCCAGCTGGCCCACTAGCTATTTAAATTTCGTTTTGAATTAACTTAGCAGTCAACTTTAAGCAGCTCTGGTTTTATGGGCAAAAGATGTTTTGTCTGCTGGCCGTGAATGCTTCCAATTGTAAACTGCCTCATTCTGTTTCAGATCTGGTCATTGCCCAGATGGAGTTCAAAAAGAATGACACATTCCAACAGCACAAAAGGGGATAATTTAACAAATTAAAACGTTAACAAGCTTCACTCCATCAGCCTGTCGTATCAGAGATTATTTGGTTCTCTTATTTCTGCCCTCATCACTGACCTTGTCCTTTCCTTTTCCTCCAGCTGCGCAGTGCTGTCAGAGTAGGATCCAAAAGTGTGTCTGGGGTTTGGGAGGAGTCACTTAGTTGGGACAGATTTGATCCCATTGTCATGGTAGGAATTTTATCACCATCGTGTTTCTTACAAACTTATCTTGCACGGGTTCATTCTCAGTATCTAGGGCACAGTCATCTCTGCTCCTTCTTACCTTTTCCGTTTCTCCCGAAGTCAGTACTGTGTCTGGTCCTCAGGGCTCGTGTCCGGAATGAGGAGACCTCCAAGCTGCACATTAGAATGTCTCATTTCTGCAGTAAGTGCCTTTGAAGGAAGAACCCCAGGCTTTGCCTTGCCGTTCGGGTGACCTGCGCTTAGATTGGGGTAAACCACTTTTGGAACTGAAGCCTTAGAAAAGACATTTTGTAACTGAAGTTCCCTTTCCCACTATGGGATTTTCTGTTTATAAGGAGCATCCAGCAGTTTAGAGCTCTCTGTTCCAACTCCAGATTTGCAAAAGCCTTAAATAGCTAAAACCTCTACATGGGTTGGGACACAAACTTCCAAGTGCTGCCCAACTTCCCTTATTAGCTCACTACCTCAGCATACTGCTACCACAGGGGTTTCTACCTATTTGTAGCTAAACAATTGACTACAAATAGATTTTTTGGGGGGCTGTATCATTAGAAGGAATTTTTGCAGATTGAATTAGTAGGTTTCTTCAAATCTTTAAGCTGTAGTAAAGTCTTCTAGATATTGCTGTGCAGGAAAGGACTCTAGGAGTCGCTACGATAAGTCTGGAAATGCTGGCCCAAGGATCAAAAATGATCAGAAAGGCAAATAGAGAATTAGAAATTAGTTGACAGAGAACAAAAATAAAGCAGGAATACTGTGTTGTCACCGTGTGAGTCTATGACAACCCATGTTTTAAATCTTGTATATTGATTCCAGTGACCTTGTTTCAGAAAAGACATTGTAGAACTGCAATATAGTACAGAAAATCAAAAAGTTATTTGCTCATCCAATTTCTTGGCTCCCCAGACTTCTTGCTTGTATTCAAAAGTCCTGGTTTTCTCTGTCTTAGAGTGGACTTGAGTTTACTTTTCACATGTGGTCAGTTGGGCAGGAGAGCTCTGGATTTCTTTTTTCTTGGCCTTTTCATTGCGTCTCCTGAGGCCACTGAATTATTGCGTTTTATCACTTCTGTTGTGCAATTAATAATTTGCCTTCTGTTGTCACTAATTGCTTAAATGTAAGTAGGAGCTATGGAACTGATCTTTTAAAGCTCTGCCCCTCCAAATCCATATCTTCCTTCCCTGATCCCAACTGGGTGTTTCTCTGGCATGTCTTATATTGTTTTGCTTTAAATATACGGCATCCGCTTGGTTTGTGGCCAGGTTTTTGGGTGTATTACTGTTTAGATTTGCTGTTTCCTTTAATTGAATTTATTCACGTCGTGCAAACCAAGAGACAGGATTCCTGATAATTAAAAAAAAAGAAAAAAAAAAAAAGAAGTCATGAGCTGGGTGGTTCTTCTACTTTTTCTCAGCAAGTGCCAGACCCGGGGCTCAACCAGTGGCATCAGAGCAGCCATTCGCTTGCTAGTGGCTGTAAAGGCAGAAGAAAAAAGAAAAATCAAATGCATGGTGAGCTCCAAGGCTTTATGAAGTGTCTGTGTTCTCCTTTCATTTGTCTTGATCTTCAAGTCAGGGTCCTGCTGAGGTTTTTTTTTCTGCGTCACTGTCTGTAATCACTGTATCCTGTAGAAGTCTGTGGTGGCACAAGCTCTCTTGTATCCCCTGCTGATTCCTGTGAACCTGACCAGGTGACATGGTTCCAGAAAACTCCCGGTGGCTGCAGATGTTTGATTAGCCCATAACCGGAATAAGCCTCCCTGTTGTTTTTTTTTTCCTTGGGCACAATTAGATTTTGGTTTCTTTGAACTGGAACAGTCCATTTGCTTCTTTCAGGGTTTGATTGAACAGCGAGGCTTTCGTTGCATAACCTGTCTTAATCTGTTCTCTAGACAGCCTTATTCCTGAGCCAACTGTCTTCTGGGCAAATTTGAATTTCTTTACTAAGAATGTGTTTCCTCTGGTGTACATCAGGTATCCTGTTGTCACCTCGTTGAGGCAATCTCAGCTGAAAGTTGTATATTTAAGTTTCAACGTTTCCCAGGATGCTTTCTGGCTGCTGGCCCTAAAAGATTTTATTTCTGACCTGTTCTTAAAATTGTATATCTGTCTTTGATTGCTGTAACAGTTCTGTGTGTCCTGGCTTCTCAGTTTGACTGGAGCAGCAGCTGAGGACTTAAACTCTTTTACCTTGTTTTTGGCCCTGAGATTACTGGTCTGTCTTTGGTCAGCTAACGGGTGCTGGAGAGCTGCTGATGGTTGGGTTTTCCCCTCTAAGTTCAGGGGGACAAGGTCTTCTGTAAATAGAATCACAGAATCACAGAATTGTCTGGGTTGGAAGGGACCTTTCAGATCATCGAGTCCAACCGTCAATCTAACTCTGATAAAAACCATCACTAAACCATGTCTCTAAGCACTATGGCAACCCGGCTTTTAAATCCCTCCAGGGAT
>JAOXJK010000007.1:3453658-3464272 GCA_025774025.1 Xenus cinereus
GCCTGCCCAGGGAGGTGGTGGAGTCACCATCCCTGGAGGGATTTAAGAAACGTGTAGACGTGGCACTTCAGGGCATGATCTAGTGCCAGAGATTGTTGGTTTGTGGGCGGGTGTGATGTGGTGGGGTGTTTGTGTGTGGTGATGTTGGTTTTGGTGTGGGGTTTGGTTGGTGGGTGGGTTTTTTTGTTTGTTTTGGTTTGTTTGTTTGGGTTTTTTTTGTTTTGGTTTTTTTTATGTGGTTGGACTCGATGATCTCAGAGGTCCCTTCCAACCATGGAGATTCTGTGATTCTGTGAACAGAGTCAACGTGGTTCAGACACCAAAGGTCTCCTGCTCAGGTCCACAGCCCAGCATCACCAACCCCGGCACCCACTGAGCACCCGAATCCCACCCGAGAACCGGCCACAGGCGAGGGTCCCCCTCCAGGCCAGGCAGGTCCCCCTCCCAGTGTCCCCAGGGCAAAGGGACCCAGGGCGAAAGGGGTCACTCACAATCATGTTCTCCAGGGCGTACTTGGCAAGCCAGCAGTTCAGAAACACGGGGATGAACAAATTCCGCAAAGGGGGCCAGAATATCTACAAAAGCAAGAGTTACTCGCAGAAAAATCCATGCTCTTTATCGAGCCCTGTCGGGAAGGATCCAAACCAAGGATCCAAACCAAGGATCCAAACCAAGCCAAGCACTGGCCTCTGCAGAGGCTGCCACCAGAAGTGGCCCCGCTCCCTCAGCTGCAGCGGAGCAGCTGAAAACAGGTGATGTTTTTTGGGATAACTCCCCAGAGAAAGTCACTATGTCGAAAAATATTGAAGGAGAAAATTTTCTGCCAGCTTTAAAAACTACTTGGCCAGACATCCGTTTTTCTTTATTTCACCACCAAAGCTACAGTACTAATTAAACTTAAAGTTGCTTTAAAACATCACCGGGAAACACTCACCGTGATAATAAATGGCACCGTGTTGATCATCTCAAGGATGAATGAAATGCGAAAAATCTGTTCCCAGATGTTCCCCTGAGGAATTAAAAACAAATAAAAATTAACTAAGCTTTAAAATCTGCCAAGGGACAATTAAAAGCTCCTACTCCACCACAGACCCTGCTAAATGGGGGAAGAAAGACCAGAGCAGCCAGGAAGACGCTCTGGTTTGCCCGCAGTGCTGGTGACAGGCACGCTGGAGTGGATACAGCCTTCCCAACCTGGTCGGTCTCTCCTACAGCCACGATGTCCCTCTGTCCATCACCGCTGCTGCCCAAAGCCAGAGGACACCAACGCTTTGTGCAAGGATGGAGAATGGGAGTGACAGATAGAGATGGCTGGCACTCAAACCGGGCGGGAGTCTTTTTCTGCCAACTGGCCCAGGGACCCCGAGAAGATGCCATTTGTTAAGGTGACTTTTCTTGGCCATTTTAAGGGGCTTTGATGCAAAGGAGCCAGCCTGTGCCTCTCCCTGCCTGGCTTGGAGCAGTGCCGGCTACCTCCGGAGGCAGCAGACCTTGGCACAAGCAGGGGTCACGCTGCCGAGCTCATCTCCAGGTCCTCAGCTTTAGGAAACTCAGCGTGTGTCAATCTGCTCCCATCCCCCCCACCACCCCCCCTAAAAAAAGCAACAACCTTTTGTAAAACAGCTCTGAATTTAAAGGAAGGTGGAAAAAGAAGAGATCCCCCAGCTCTGCTCTGCCAAACGCTTCTCCAGCAGCCCGAGGCGGAATGAGGAAGGAAAACAGCCCCAGCCAGCTGAGACCTCGCCGAGACAAACATCCTCTCAGGATGCTTCAGGCTTCAGACAGCTCAAAGACAGAGAAATGAATTCGCGCCGGGGGGGAGTCGGACCCAGAGAGCGCATCACTCTCCACCGCCCGCCCCGGGGCACTTACCTTGTAGCTGAGATAGATGAGCAGCATGGTCTCCAGGAAGCTGATTAAAGCTATGCTGACCTGCGGAGACAGAGGGGCCAAGGCTGCCGAGGGCTCCTTCCATGCACCGTGGGTCGCTCAGAGCTCCGCCGAGCCCCCCCTGCCCTGGGCCACGAGGAGCCCGTGGGCATCGCAGACACAAGCCTCTTTCTTTGCTTTCCCTGCACCCGTTTGGGTCAGACACAAGAGCATCTGCCACAGATGTGCAGGCAGCCCTTGACGGGCTCTCAACCCTCCTACAAGCGATTCCCCAAGCAGCTGCCCAGCCTGAAAATAACCCCTTACTGGTACAGCTGCATCCAGGCTGGGGAGGAGCTGAGCCAGCCTCAAGATTTTATCTTCCTACAGCTTCTCCTCTCCTATCGGGCCTTGAGATTCTCACCCAGGGCCACGTTGTTGCTCCCAGCAGAAGCCCCAGCTCATTTTCTGCTCTCCCAAGGGGATGCACTGAGACCCGCTGGCGGCAGAGCTCAAGCCCCAGCTCCTGCTGGGCTCCTGCTCCACCGTGGGCACTCACCTGCACAGCCCACAGCGGCATTTTTCTATCCACCCAGAAGATGTGTGACCTGCAAAGAAAATTCAAAGCGGATCTGAACTGTAGCCCAACCAGCAGTGCCTTTACCCCCCACTGAACGCATCGCTGATGCGGGATCCAGCACGGGACTGCTGCTGGTGCTCCTTCCTGCCCAGTTCGTGCCAGGAGCCCCTGCGCCGGGAATAAGCCATTCCCAAGGCTGCAGCCACAGGCACTTGTCGATTGATTTGATCCTGGGATGCTGCTCCGCATCCCTCCAGCAGCCCCGTCACCAAGAGCCAGGGCACCAGCCACGTCCAGCACTGCATTCCCGCATCCCCAGCACTGGGGCAACTCTCCACTCACCAGTTTATCTTCGTGGACTGGTTGAACGTCGTGTAATTCTGCTTTTCGCATTCCCAGCTAGGAGAAGAGAAAGACAAAGCAGGGGAAAGCAGTCAGCGGGGTGGGGGGAAAGGAAAAGGGGTGCTGGCGTTGACTCATGGGGTGCCCTCACCCAGCGGGGGGGCTCAGACAACACTCTCACAGCTCCAAACACACACTGGTCCACCCTGAGGAAAGGGGATGCCCTAAACTGCAGCTGGGCTAAACCTGGCCAGGATACGCTTAATTCCAGTCAGGCTTAATTGTTATAGAGATTTGAAACCACTTTTGGACAACACAGATGTACTTGGTAGTCTGCAACCTTTACGGAGAGAAAATCAAATTGCTAATTCTCCTAGCTCTTGGAAAAAACAAACCCACACTGTATGTGAGCTAAACAACGCAAGGACATATTAAAAATAGGCTCATACTGAAACCCAGAGCAAAGCTGCTGTATGTAATCATCTGTCACCTGGGGGATCTAAATGGCAAAACACATTTCCTTCCCAAATGCTTAAATGGGATTTAGCATAAGTGTCTTCAAGGGCATCAGGATTCAGAAAATACTTGCATGGTGATGCCCTGTAATCGTGAGCATCACAGGTGATGCCCTGCCTGTGTCTGAAGAGCCAGAAAGATTTTGGAAACGAATGTGACGCTCAATTTTTCCACCACCTTTACCCCCGTATGCCACGCAGGGCCAGTGGATGCCCAGTGCCGGTCCACGGGGTTCGAGCAGGGAGGAAAGCCCACCAGACCGGCAAGTTTGGCATCTTCACACCCACCGCCAGTGGCTGCCACCACCTCCGCGCTCCCACGGCATGGGGCGGTGTGGGGAGCCCGGTGGCAGCGGCACTCACCAGCCTATGCCCTCCTCCGGGTTGTCCAGCAGGACACGGACGATGTAGAGGAGGCAGGTGAGCAGCTTCAGCGAGAAGTTGAAGAGCCGGATCCTTAGGCCTGCGGCAGAGGGGAGCACGGCGTGGGGCAGGCAGCGCATCCCAGGCAGCCCATGCCCCCCAGGGACCCCCATGCACCCTGGGCACCCCATGGAACCCGTGCACCCCATATGCCCCGCACACCCTGTGCACCCTAAGCATCCCATGCGCCCCGGCCACCCCACAACACAGCCTCTTCATTTTCCCCCAAGCTTTGCAGGGACCCCTTCACCGCGGGACCCCGCTGAGCCCCAGGGGAGCTGCAGGAGCCCCGGGGCAGCACACAAACGTTGCTCACGCTTTCCCTGGGGCTCTAACGTGTCCTACCCAGCGACAAATATATAGGAGGCTAATACAGAAATAAATAACGATGAGTCAGCTCCTTGCTGGCCCCAATAGACGTTGAGAGGCAAACAAGGGAGCTGCTGAAGTGTGTCCCCCTCATTAGCAGGCATCCGTTAAAAAGCATCAGACAGACAGGGCCAGGGCCCTGCTCCGCTCACCACGCTGCAAACTGCTCGTGGGAGGAGGGACGGCGAGGAAAAAGCTGCTGCTTTATCCGCTCTCCCTCCCCAGCCAGTTCATCGGGTTATTACTCAAATTACAAGTGAGAAATTCATCACATTTTCATTAAAAACTTCCCCGTGGGCACCCTGTTGTGCTGCGCTCCAGCTTTTTAACAAGACGACAGGATGCAGGGAGGAAAAGAAAATGTGAATTTATAAATTAACGAGCGGACTCCCTCCAGACAGCTAATGACATTTCAGAGAAAGAAAATAAAAACACCATTAGTCAAGTGGAGGCTAATCCGGATGGCTGAAGCAGGAGCGGGTAACTCACAGCTGGTCTCAGCTGTCCCCGCAGCCACTGACCTCCTGTGGGCACGGGGAGCATCGCTGGCTCCGTGGCGGGGACATTTGCTCCCCGATCCCCTCCAGGTAGTTCCTGACACCCACCCTGCTCCCTGCCAATTCGTCCCAGCCGGTTGCCGTGCTGTGTTTGTCCCCAGTGAACAGCGGTGGCTGGCAGCGTCCCCTCCTCCCTGGGCAACTGCATCCCCCCAAACCAAGTTGGCCAACACCCAACAGAAAGGCCAACAGGCAGCAGCAGCCCTGGGCTGGGAAACAGCCACCAGCAGATGGCAATGGCTTCTCATCCCAGGAGGACGGAGGACAGCTCTGGAGCTCGGGCAGGGTTTGTTTTCTCCCGGTACACACTCGGGTTCCCCGCACGGGGCACTCACTGGATCGCTGGTTTTTGATGAAGAAGAGCTTCAGCCGCTCCTTGAAGGTGTTTTCATTCACGTAGAACTCGACCTGCACCCTGTGGGGAAAGCACCCAGAGCAGCCCGTCAGCAGGGCAGGAGGTCGGACCTAGGGTCCCCCCCAGGAGCCCTGTCCCCCCCATCTCAGCTGGATGACCCCCCAGAGCAGCCCACAGCAGACCCCGGGCTCAGCCCTCGACTCCCAGTTGCTCCCATGGTACCAAATCGCCGGTACCACCAGTCGTGAGCGCCAAGATGTGGCACACTGATGACTACCACAGCAGCTGATGTGACCCACAGGGCTGGGTCTACTTTGGGTTAAGGGCTCTGCTTTCATTCATGTGCAACCAGCTGACATCAGAATGGCAAACTTCTCCTTTCCGCACACTTTATAACATTAAAAGCCTCTTGGAAAAGCGGTGACCTCGGAGCAGTCTCCCCCAGTGATGTTTTATCTGCTCCAACCCCCTGTGGCTGCAGCAGAGCAGGAGCCAGCGAGGGTGACATCCCCGGTACAGCCATGCCCCAGCTACGCCCGGGTAGGAGCAACACTCAGCACTGAAACTGTTAAAAAGCAAATTCGATCTAAAATGAGAAAATTTCCCTTTGTTGCTAAGATACCACATTTGGCCATTCCAGAAAAACCCAGGCGCTGCCAACCAACTCAGAACGTCACTTGGCATTCGGAGCCGCTGGTGGCTTGTGGCACGGGGACAAGGCGCCGTGGCAGAGAGCCACCCGCCGGGGCCCTTCGCAGAAACCGGGTCGGGAGGAGCCGCAGGTGACATTCAAAACGCCCCGTCCACCACTGCCACCACCATGGGCACTTCTCCATCTTCAGCTGCTCCCGTCTCCATCGCTGACCCCCACCCGCAGCCCCCCTGCCCGTCCTCACGTCTTGGGCGGATGCCCACAACCTCACGGACCGGGAAAAGCCTCACCAAGGCTGGAGGTTCCTCCCCACGGGTGTCAGTGGGGTGTGGGACGGAGCACACCCAGAATAAAGGTGTGCAGGCAAAACCGGTCCCTGCTCAGCCCATCTGCCCCCCGCCTCTCCTACTGCTTTATAAACACCCGCAGCCCGTCCCAAACTCCCTTATTCCCACCAGGCAGGGCTGGTTATAAATCGCACGCCTGCCTGCTGAGTGCAGGCTGAAAGGGAGTGTTTTCTGGTGCCTCGGCTTTAGACTCCGAGCAAGACAAAGTTTGTTCATTACTGTTACAGCTGCTAATGGAGTTAAGTGCAACGAATGAGCCGTTCCTCCTATTTCACTGCGTTCAACGAGTCTCTTAAGTGCCACTGTTATTACCGGTTTTTTAACTGCTTGGAAGAGGTCATCAAGGTGTCATTAATCAGGCACATTACCAAGCCAAGGCGCAGACCGAGGTGAGAAAATTCCCAGTGACAGTCATTGAACACACCACCCCATTTTATTTCTCCCGTGCAACCCCCGTGTACACGTGGTGCCGGCTCCAGCCGAGCGTGCCGCCTGGCACACACCACCGAATCGTGATTTATCGGAAAGCAGCTGCTATTCGCTCTGACAGGAGAGGGATAAACAAATATTTACTGAGCGGTAATGCTGAGCTGATCGGGCAGCAAATTGGGGAGGGGTTTTATGAGACCCTGATTGCTCGGGAGTCCCTCGTCCCGGTACCCACCGGCATCCGCTGGCATTTCCCAGCCAGCCTGGCCACTCGTGAGGAAACTGCCCAGCACGTAAAAAGCATGGCACAGCCTTGAGAGCTCCTCGGGGCTTCTTGTGGACTCCCCTTATCAGGTTGAAAAGTCAGATTTTTAATTTGCAAGGCTCTTATGCGCAGAAAGCAAACGCCTCAGGCACAACAGCTGGGATGAAGTTTTACACCAACTATCCAACTTTGCGTCTCTTCTGTCATAAATCAGCTTAACCCCCTTGGAGTGACACAGTGGGCACCCACCGGCAGCTGCCTGGTCTAGTGGCTGGCAGGGACCGGGTTGGGTCGGGGTGGCTGATCCGTTCCAAGAGCCCATCCTTCAGCATCCCCCTAACGCTCCGTAACGGAGGTGACAATAACCAACAGCCTCCGTGGGGCAGCCACCAACCCTGTTAAGACATCTGCCACTTGGGCTGGTTGCCACGCCAAGGGGAAGGATGCCCAGCCCTCAGCCAACCCATCAGCAGCGATGGGAGCGCATCGCTCCTCACCAGGACCTCGAATGGCATCAAGTGAAGAAAATGCTAAAGCATGGACGCACCCGCGGCGGGACCTGCGGGGTTCCACCAAGATCATAGAAACACAGAATGACGGAATCTTCATGGTTGGAAGGGACCTTTGAGATTATCGAGTCCAACCACAAAAAACCAAACCAAAACAAAAAACCAAACGTCACCCAAGTCTCACATTCCTGATTCTTTCCACAACAAAGACATCAAACCCTTCCAGGAGACTCCTACTTTTCCTTATAATTCAATATGATTGACACAGGATGTAAAATATCACTTGGTGTTATCAAACACAGATTCTCCCTCCTTAAGGCTGAAAGCTACAGGATAAACTGTGGAATTTGCTACTGCATGATATTAGGGAAGCAAATACTGTATTTTGAACAGGAAACAGACATCTATAAGAAAGAGAAAGGCACTGGTAATTGTCTGCAGGAGATTTTCAACCCCCAATGCTGGGAGGCACAGGAGGACTGAGGTCAGTGAGGAATCCTGCTTCATCCTTCTGTTTTGCCTACCCGAGAATAGTGCCGCGCTGGGAGCACTGCAGAGCCATCATCCCTTCTCTCAACAGTCTGACAAGTCTCAGTCCATCAAATACATTATCAAGCTCAATTAGCCAGTGGTTTCTTTTTATACAGCAGGAGCTCAGATCCGAGCGTGGCCTGGTGATGGATTCATTCAGAATGAGCAAGCCTTGGACAGACTCTGCAAAATGAGACTGGGACTGGGGGTTTGATCACCACCAGACATGAGGCCCTGGCATTGCTGGGTGACAATTAATTTGGAGCACCACGAGAAAGAGGGATATGTTTGACTGGCTGGAGCAGTGGTCTGATGTGACATGGCAGGAAACATGATACTAATGCAAATTGTTAGTACTTATTAACTAATTAAATTGTTGTTTTGCCCATAAGGCACTTAACACTTTCCAGGCACAGAAGAGAGCCCAGTCCCCACCCTCAGGAGTAGAAGGTCTGAAAAGGCAAACACAGAGGAATGGTGAAAAAAACCCAATTAACATAGAGCAGAAGGGGTGTAATGAGAAGAAGCACATGGTTTTGCAGTGTCTGGTTTTGAAAGAAAGGTTTATGTGATCACAAGATCTTTGGAGGGGGGAGTATGTATGACATCATATGTCTGTCAGATGCATGTATAATTTTTGATGCATCGGTCAACTAAAAGCAAATTGGATAGATGAAAAGCTGGCTCAGATGTACTTAATTTCATTAAAATAAAATGCCAAGAGAAGAGACAGCCTTTTCTTCATCTCAGAAGGCAGCTGCAATAAGAGTTCATATTTTCTCAGACTTCAGAAAATTTGCATGCTGTGCAGCTCTTAAAAACACCCAGTTAAGAAGAAAAGGCTGAGAGTCAATGAAACACAACCCTGCAGGAAATCAGAGTACCTTCATTGCAGAGAGCTGATCTAGGTGGAGATGCTGCTGCAAAAGGTGGAGCAAAAAGAGGTATATACTGGGGAGATGGGATGAAAGAGTGTGAGGAGACTGGCAGGGCTGGCGAGAGCTCACATTATTAATGGAGAAGATAGGGGAAACATACTGGAAAAGATGGATGAGCAGTCTTGCACAGGTGACTTTCACTATAACAAGTTCCTTAAAATCAGTGTTAAGTAGGAAGTAGTGGATAAATTCAAGACAGGAACAAGATGCTACGGTGTGCTGCAGAGATGACCTTTGTAGGTCCATTTGCCATGTACTGCAGGGAGGAGAGGTGCACATCAAACCTGGGATGTGAATGTTATAGTAATAAAGATGAGAGATGCAGAGCCCTTGATATTGTGGCTATAGGAGAAAGATCTTGTGACTACTGAGTGTGAAGAAAAATTAAAGTCTGTCCACAGATGGGATGGATGGAATGAGTGAGGAATTGTAACATCTAAGCCACCCAGGGGCTGGCTGTAGAGTCTACTATAAGCAAAAAGAGAGCAGTGAAGAGCGAGTGTAAAGAAGATTAGGATTTCATTTTTTATCCAGAATTTTAATTAATGGCAAGATGTGCAAGAGGGAGCATGCATTCAGGATACCAAATGACAGTCCGACCCAGCCAAGCCCGTCTATTCCGCAGCAAAGCGTTAGAGTTTCGATAAACACACGTTGCTCTGTTGTTTCATCAGACACGCCGCTCTGGTGTGTATCATATGATATGGCAGCCGTTCAGCCAGGCGGGGAGCAGCACAGGCTATAATTTCCTGGTCATATGTAACTGGGTGGGGAAGCGCCTGATCCTTGGGGTGAGTAATGCTGGAATGGCACCATGTGGCACCCTGCTCTGTGCCATTCCAGCCATCGGAGGTGTCGCTCTCGCTATTCAGGCAGACGCCCCCCGGGGCAACTGAACCCTCTTACGCTCTCCTACACTTAAAAACACCCTCCTGGAACCTGTTTTGCCGCGCACCCGGATCGCTTTCCCACGTTCCCAGCGTTTTGCCGGGGTTCGCCGCTCCACGGCCCGCGGGTCCGAGCGAGGCACGTTGCCTTTCGCCCTGGCAGGAGGCCGTGGGGCCGCGCCGTGGGGCTGAGCTCCCTCCGCAGCCTGGCAGCCCCCCGCCGCTGCGGGGCAGGACGGCTCCCTCCCTCCCTCCCTCCCGCTGTAGCCGCGCACGGGCCGTGCGGCGTTTATTTTGGAAACGCTGCGGGATGGTTAGCGGGAGAGGGGGGGTGGGCCGCTCCGGGCAGCTCCGCTCGCTTGCTGGGGGGGGGCTCCTCCGCGCCGGCCCGCACCAGCCGGTTCCGGCCCTCCCGCAAACCACGCCGGGCGAGGGCTGCTTTGGTTGGGGAATTTTTTTTTTTGTTGTTGTTGTTTCTTTTTTCTTTTTTTCCTGCCCCGAGACATTTTCCTACGTGTATTTTTCTCCCGCCGAGCTGATTTACGAGCTGGGTTTGGCGAGGAGCGGGGCTGCCGGCCCCAGCTCGGGGGCGGGGGCGCGGGGGAGAGGGGCTCCCGCTGGGCTCCCCGGCCGGAGAAACGCACGTCTCCCCCCCCGTACCCCCCCCGACATGAGCTGTAATTTCCGGCAGACATTTGAGGTCCCCGACATCTGCATGAGGCGCGGCAGCCTCACAGCCCCCCCCCCGCCGCCCCACGGCCAAGAGGGGCGGCCATCGCCGGGGAGCGGGGCGGCCCCTCCTGCCTCCTCCCAACTCATTTATTTTTTACTCATTTCCTGCTCCCAGTAATGAGGCCAGCCGTGCCGGGGTGGCGGCCGCGCTGCTGAGAAGGCAGATTGTAACGCGCACACATGGATGTTTTTGTTTCAGGGTGAATTTTTAGTGCTGGTGGAAGGGAGGGACTAAAGCCGAGCTGGCTGGAGCCTGGCGCAGGACCAGCGAGTTCCCGGCAGCCTTTGCCAAAAAAATCCAGACATCCCCCCCC
>JAOXJK010000007.1:3464372-3475511 GCA_025774025.1 Xenus cinereus
ACCTCCTTTCAGGTAGTTGTAGAGGGCAATGAGGTCCCCCCTCAGCCTCCTCTTCTCCAAACTAAACATGCCCAGTTGCCTCAGCCTCTCCTCATCGGACTTGTTCTCCAGACCCCTCACCAGCTTGGTGGCTCTCCTCTGGACACACAGGTGGCTCTTCTCTGGACACGGGTGGCTCTCCTCTGGACACATAGCTCACCCCAAACGTGCCCAGCTGGCAGGGGACGGAGCTGACTTTGCATTTTCCCCGGGGTCCCGGCACTTGTGGGGAGCGGCAGCCCGAGGGGCAGCGAGGGTGGCCCAGGGGGGGACTTTGCACCGAACCCACTGCGTGGTCACCAGCCGCACTGGCTGGCAGGAGAAGGGAGCAGGGAGGCGGGTGGGCAACCACGGACCCCGCCGTGGGGACAGGAATGCCGGGGAGCGAGCAGGAGAATTTCCGAGCGCCGGCTGAGCCAGCACGATGCCTCAGGAGCACGCAGCCGTAAACGCAGAGCTGGGTAAGCACAGCTTTAACACGCGTTAAAATTAATCGTTTCCAAAGCCAGACTTGGCAAATGATTTATCTGTGTCAGGGCATAAATCAGCCGGCCGCAACTGCGCACACAAGCTAATTGCTCCTTCTCCTTATTAAAAATGCCCAGGAAACGGTAGGAACTGGCCGCCAGCTCCATCGTGAGCGCCGGGCACCCCATTCATCAGAGTCCCTGAGGATTAAGCGCATGAAGGAGAGGGAGACTTCAGGGAGCACGATTCCTCTCCCAGACATTCGCCTCCATACCAAAGAAACAAACAGCAATATAAATCTCTGTCGCCAGACAGATGGTTTGCTGATCTATAGCACTGCAGCCCACCTCGAGACTATGAATATAAACGCTGACAGATAAAAGAATTGAATTATTAGAAGACATCAAACTTTTCATGACAAAATAGCCCAGGAATTAATCCATCATCATGGCTGCAGGAAGAAGAAACAGTTGGAAACCAACTGCAGTGGATCTTGGGGCGAAAAGGGGGTGTTTGTCACTGCAAAGAGATGAAGAAATAAAAGGATGTAGAAAGAACATGTTCCTGTGGAGACAACCTGCCCCTGCTGCTTCCTGGGCTGCACCCCCGGAGCTGGAAGGGACCCTGTAGCCCCGGTCTTGTCGATGCCCTGGACAAGCCCCAGAAGCACCATGGGGTGATGGTCCCACAGGGCAGAGAAAGGGCTCAGCATGAAGGGGACCAGGGCCGTGCCATGGTCCAAGAGCCCACTCCAGCACTGGCACCCCAGAGCCGACCCACGGCTGAACGAGTGATGGCTTTTACCAGGCAGCAGCAACCATCAGAAAGCAGTAAAGCTCCTACTCCATTTCCAGCTGAGGGAAGGAGATTATATCATCTAAAACGTACCCTTTAATTTTGTTGTCAGGAAGTTAACTTCAAATAAAAAAATCAAGCTAAACTCCGACTGCATTAACCGCCCCAAAAAACACACACACCGACAGGCTCTGCCGTCGCAGTGGCTCAGCCAAAAGCTGGTCCATTCAGACCGACCTCTCCCCGCTGCCATGGCTGGGCATCGCTCCCACCGGCTGAGCATCCCTCCTGCTGGCCAAGTATCCCTCCTGCTGGATATCGGCTGAGCATCCCTCCTGCCGGCCAGGCATCCATCCCACTAGCCAAGCATCCCTCCCATCGGCCGAGCATCCCTCCCACCGCCCAAGCATCCCCACCGCTGGCCAGGCATCTGTCCCACCAGATGAGCATCCCTCCCGCCGGCCAAGCATCCCTCCCGCTGGCCAAGCATCCCTCTCATCAGCCAAGCATCCCTCCCGCTGGCCAAGCATCCCTCCCACCGGCCGGGCAGCGTGGTGTCAGCCCAGCCTGGGCAGCACGGAGGGGGGCAGGCAGCAGCTCTCTCTGCAGGAAGGGGGCAGGCACCACACCGGTCCCCCCGGTCCCCCCGCCTCACCCCGGCTGAACCTCCCCGGGCTGCGCAGATAATCATCACGGTACAAGTTTAGTTACAAGCCCTTTGCTTGGAAGTGTAATTACCGCTATTACGCACTTCATAATGCCTGAGCAATTTCATTTTCTTTGCTTGGTTATTTATTGTACTTTATTAATCTAAGATTAGAGACAATTTGTTCTAAGACGATAAGCTCCCAAAAAAGACACAATAGTTTGTTCAGAAAAGCTCAGGACGCAAGACCAGGATGAGCACAGCCCGGCTCTCCGGCACTAAAATAGACACCGAGGAGCACAGCCCCAGCTCCATACTTGTACCTTTCCCCAGAGAGCTGGGGATAAACACACTCCCCTTAAAAACAAGTAAACCATGAAAAATAGCAACCCACGTGCAGCCCCACACCGGAGCAAACCCACACGGGCTGTGCAGGTGGGGATGGGGGACGCAGACGTGTCCCCAGGGAGACTTACATGGGCAGTCGGGTGCAGGCAGCCCCCCTCCAGTCCCCGTGGCATGTGACAGCCACCCGGCATGGCCTGGGATTGCTCCAAACTTGAGAGGGCCACCCCCTGCCCCAGGAGGCTGCCCAAAGCCCCCCTGCTGCCCTGCTGCTTTCCAAAGAGGGGCTTGGGTGCCCAGGACACTTTTGCTGCATTTCCTATAGGGACTTCTTGCCATGAGAAGTGTTTTCTTCGAATAAATACGGCTCTTGAAAGACAAGAAAAAGATCTCAGCATCTCTTTGCAGCTCCAGTCCTTGCCCTCACACTTTGGCTGGGTGGGAAAGGACGCTCTCATTCCAGCAAATTTCTCAAGAAACTTTGCCTATCGCGTAGCAGGATGCAAACGAGATTCTCCAGAGATTTGGTGGGGAAAAAAAAGAAACCACAACAAAAAACCAGGAATCTCTGCAATCTAATGGCTGCCAACGCTCCCCTCTGCCAAGGCAGCTCAGTCTCATGTGAAATCCTGCTTCATCCCCCTGCTCCAGCTCTGCATCCTCCATGCAAAACCACACCGGCCAAACGCATAAGAAACATGGTTGTGGCCAAGTCTGGACTTAAAGGAGCGTTCTGGTGGCCCAGGTGGGCTCTCTGGGGATGGAGTGCGGGTACCAGATGTAGCCCGGGGCGGAGGAAGGTGAGGAGCAGCGCTGGAAGGGCAGGTCTGCAACATCTCCTCTCTCAGCACCCTGCAGGGTGAGGAGCAGCAGAGGACACCGTGCCATGGGCAGGGTGCTGCTGAAGCTCCCGTGGCCCCGGGCTGCCTCCGGTCCTGCGCTCGGCCACCAGCCCGGCACACAAAGCAGCCGGTCCTGGCGGCGCACCGGGGGAAGCTGAGTGGAGGCCAAAGTCCTTCCGAAATAAACCAGCAGACCAGCCAGGCTGAGGCCTGTATACCTGCTGATGGCAACCACACAGACTACCCGGACAGACGCACCTCCCGCAGCTGCCAGCCCTGATTTCCTCCAGAGATGCTCATTCCTTTTTTCCACTGTTTTCTTGGTGGTAACAGCCGTTCGGGTACAGAAGCTACAGCGAGACGGATGACACCGAGTGAGCTTTGCGTACGGAGCACCACCCCTGAGATCCACGTGTTGGCCATCCTCCATCTATCCCGGGGCGAGCAGAGGACGGGGGGCAGCTACGACCCTTCCCACCCGAGCTCTGGCTCGCCGGCGCGACGAGCCGCTCCCAGCGCGGCGTTTTGAGATGGAAATGGGGAATAGATGTATGGCTGCGCGCGTATGGAAAACCTGGGCGCCTGCCAAAGTGAGAAAACAGGGAACAGGCTGCCCCCACGCTCAATAAGCGGTAATTGAACAATTACTCAAAGGAGGAGGGTTGTGGGTTTCACCAAAGCTGTACCAGCTCAGCGCCGGCAAGGGAACGGCTTCAAAACCGCGCGGGGCTGCACGGCTCCGGGGTGGCACCTCCTGCCGCGGCCCCGCTGTCCCCTGCATCCTCCCCGGCAGCGTGGGCACCAGCACACAACAGGGGCTCCACAAAATCTGCCACCTGGTTTTGCTCCCCTGCCCGTGAGAGCCCTTGGGAGACCGGTGGGAGAGTTTGCACGGTCCAAAAAGGCCCAGTATTGCAAGGAGGGGAAAGCCGCCCATTTTCTACGCATCACTCCTGTTCCCAGCCCCTTAGTAGGTGCAACACTGAAGCCACTGTCCCCTTGTTCTGCAGAGCCCCACTTGGTCCCCAAGGATCAAGGCACCAGCCTCTCCCAGGCACCCTCGCAGCCACCGTGTCACCAAACCATGATCAATAAAATTGAGTCTCCACACCAACAGACACACTGCACCGGCAACCGCGGTGCTGTGGCACACGTTGCCCCAGGACTGGCTCAAAACCTTGTTTTTTCAAGACTTCATGCATTTACCATGAGAACAAAACAGAAAAAAAAAAAAAAAGCATCTCCTGTTTTATTATGGAGTGTGATTTTTGCCCAAGGAAAAGGACTGATATTGCCAACTACTCTGCAGCAAATTAAACACAGCTGGGTGCAGGTGATATCATCCTGGCTCCGGCAGTAACCTCCAATTTTACTTTTTGGGGATGAAAAGCAAGCTCCAAGCAGCCACCTCTGGAAAAACTCTACCCAAGACCAAGGCTGGCTTCACAGGCCAGTCCTCACGGCCACTCCTCGTGCACCACGAGGTGAACGGTGCCCTGAACCCTTCCCCACAAGCGCTCCCGTGTCGGTGGGCCAACGGCATGGCAGGAGGCACCACACCGAGGGCACAACATCTCCGCTGAGCCAGGAGTTGGCCAGCCCTGACACATGCTGCAGGAAAAGCCTCAGGAATCTGTGGTGATAAAAAAGAAAACTGCTGCTGGACTTCTTTTTCCTGTTTGTTTTTTTTTTTTCGATTAGGTAGGACGCCACAATGAAAATGGGATTTTTACACTGGGAGTTCATCAGTTCCTCCAAAGACAGCTCTAATCTCTCTCCAACTGTATTTAGCAGTCGCAGAGCTCATTTTCAGGCACCAAAGCAAGCACCGGAGGGAGTGGGGAAGCACTCAGGGGTTGGAGCTGAAGATCTCCCCAGGCAAGTGCCCTCGGTACCAAAGAGCAAGGGGCGGCGATGCGCAGTGGGGCCGGCAGCGTGGCACCGACCCAGCAGCGCCCCGCGCTCCCAAAACCACGAGTTCAGCTCCAGGGTGAAGCGGGACACGCTGCTCCATCCCAGAGCTGCTCCGGTGCCTTATGAAGTTCCACAAAGACCGTGCTTTAGCCAAGAAAGGTCGGACCAGATGATGCTCGAGGCCCCTTCCATCCTGGGATTCTATGAGAAGGTGGCACCAGGTGAGCATGGCCGAGAGGAGCCAGGGGAGCACCAAGGGGCTCCGTGCCGTGTTCTCAGGCAACCCTACCCACACGCCTGCAGCAAGCAGGACCTTGGCCCACAGCCTGCTCCCAAAGATGGGGAGCTCCTGCCAGTGGTACTGTGCTATGGGGGGGACTGATCCAGCCCTCCCCCCGTGGGGGCAGAGGGCTCCCATTCACACTGTCCAAGGAGATACATCCCCAGCCACAGACCCTGAGCAAGGACTCACTCATCCCCCAACTCTTCTTCCCACCTCATCTCCCATCCAAGGACTCATCAGCCTCACGGATGCACAGAGCAGTCCCAGCCTGCTCACGGCTGGGCAGTGGCACTGCTTGCTCTTAAGAAAATAATAATAATAATAATAATAAAGATTAAAGCCCAGAAAGAGAAGAACCAACGGAATAACACGCTGTGTTTTGTTTGGCTTATTTGTTTTGCAACATTGGAGATTGTCACTTATGAGTCTGCTCCTGTAATTGCTTCTGCTGATGAATCTGGATTGTTTAATTAGAGTCTGCGCATGGAGCTCATCGTTAATGGGTAATCATCAATTTGCTGCCAAGGATATCACTTCTCCCCCAAGAAACTTGTCTGCCTCTGAGCGCAGATAGTCCTCCCCATGGTGGGAACCATTACTCTTTCAGTAGAGCTTGCTGGTCCCATGCACAACTCCTTGGTGCCAAGAGCAGTAAAGGACCAACCTCGTGCTTTTCAGCTCCCTTAAAAGCAGAATAATCTATCACTAATTTAAAGTCTAGACCGATGACTGCTCTTGGCAGCTGGGACTGCCCAAAATACTTGGCTCATGAGACACCATGCACACATGCACTGCACAAACACCCCAGATTTCAAGGGCTTTTCCTCTCCAGAGGACGCGGTTGGCTTTTCCCCAGCGACTGGGCGATGGTCCCCGGGGCCGGTGGTGCCACGGCTGCCCTCGCCCCCTCCCCGCAGGGAAACGCATGCGGTGCACTTACTGCGAGAAGGAGGAGTCCACGCTGAAGTCCTCGGCGTGAGGCCTACAGAGCGAGAGCATCACAGGAGGTGAGGGAAACATACAGCTGCCGGGCAGAAACAGGCGCGACAGCCGGAGCTGTGCCACGGGGAACGCCAGCGCCGGAGGGACAAACAGCCACCAAAGTGCTTGGCTGAGGGTTGCACCGCACCTGGGACGTGTCCCTGCTGAGGTCCCCAGAATGGGGACGCTGGGGATCCAGTGATGCTCTGGTAGCTTTCCCAGTGTACGGCCCCTTTAAGGGCTCAGCTCCATAGACAAGGACATTTGTAATGCTTTTTTTGGTTGTTTTTTTTTAAATGAGTCTCACAAACTGCATCGCTGCTCTGTCTCAGATCAGTGTCACACTTTCTACAGAGAAATTAGATTTTGAAAGATGATGGCTGAGGTGGTTTTAGGAACCTGACACTGTGTTTCTCCTACATACACCTTCACAGAGATGATTTTACAGACACAGGTGATGACCAGAGAAGGGAAAACAAAATAAAATAAAAGAACAGAAAGGAACATGGCGGGCCATGGCAGGGGGAGAAAGAAGAACACAAAGATGCTCGGGAGCGGATGGGAGGCAAAGGGATCGTGCTCGTGTACTGTACATCCCGCAGACAGACAGACAGCAGCACAAAATTCCCTTTGCAAAAGCAACACTCTCTTCAGGACATACCCATCCCTGTGGATGGCCACAGGTCCCTGTCACCTGAGCTGGAGCCCTTCCCTGCCACCCAGTGTCCAGCAGTGCCCTCTTTCCTATCCTTATTGAACACGAGTCTGGGCAATTGAGAAATAGAACCAAAGCAAAGGGGGCAGTTGCAGCCCATAAAGGTTTTTCTTTTATTTTCTTTTGTGCTTTATGAGTCCACAGGACTTCAGCATGGTTCACACTAAATAAAAGCAATAAATTCTCATTTCAATTAAAAAGCGAGTCCAAAGGAAAGCTAACTCACGCCCCTGCCACAAGGCACACAGAGCAGCTTCCCTGCGACATGATTTAGTTTGCTACTACTCTTCTTTTATTACCTGTGAGAAGGCTGCAGGGAGGAGCTCAGCATCCCAGAGCTGAAACACCTGCAGAGCGCAGGCTGTGCCAACCGGAGCCACCATCCCGGGTGACACCGACAGCGATGTCCCCACACGTCAGACCCAGGAGACCCGCGGGAGATGCTCAACTGGGAGAGATGCTCAGTTTGGGAGAGATGCTGGGTTCCTTGAGGGGAGGTGGCCGGGGGAGCCAGCGTGGGGGCTGAGGATGTGCTCTCTCTAGATGGGAGGCTCCCATGCAGCCCCGCTTCCCACCGAGCCGGGTGGTGAGCCCTCCCCGGGGAGCTGCTCAGGGGGCCGGGGGGCAGGAGATGCTGGGGGCTGCCTTGGCTGAGCCTCTGCCACCGCTCCCGGCCCCCGCGGAGCCCAAGGGGACTCCCACAGGCAGCCCAGCACCCCCAGCCCGGGTTTGTGCCCCTGGGGCTGCACATCCAGCCTTGCCCACAAAAAATCCGGTTGTGAAAAGAAAGCAATTTCTGTGCCACCCTCCCCTCCTGCCCCACTAATTTTTAACTTGCTGGTGTGACCATCAGGGAGCAGAAGTTACTTCACACCCAGCTGGTCCCTCCGGCCGTCTCCACCAGCCACCACAAGCCCCGGGGTGGGTCTATCAGTCACACTGTCCCTCGGCACAGCCCTGGCATTTATTAATCACAAACAACCCAGACTTTCTCCAGCTGCAAATCAGAGGCAAGCGCAGCCCCGGGAAGGAGCCCAGCCGGCTCAGCCTCCCTCCTGCCAAATTAGATTATCCCACATTAGCAGCGGGGGCTGTTCGAGCCCCTCCAACTCGCGTTCGGTTTTGCACAGGAGTTTTTTATGCCTCGCAGAGACATTTATGGGAAAGAAACAGCAAATTATTTGGTTTTCTCCTAATATACTGCCAGCTGGCAACTGGGAAAACTGTACAAATCGGGGCTTATTTCATCTGCAGCTCCTCAAGGCAGCAGAACGTTCCTGAAAACCAAACAGCAACGGCAGTTAATGACACAGCTCGGTGGCGTCCGGCAGACCCCGAGGGTCTGGCGTCACCGCGGGTCCTGGAGCACCAGGATGAGCTGGGCTGATTCCCAGGACACCTTCCCCAGACGGGCGAGCGATGGGCCCACGAGGTGAATAAATATCTTGCTCACGAGAAGGCACCATGAATAAAAGGGAGTCCCAAGCGATGGGCAGACCACAAACCTGCCCAGCTCTGGCTTTGCCCACTCTGGGCCACGGTAAAAGTGCGTGCAATAAAATAGGAACAAAAAGGTGCTCTCGGCTTCCAAAGGAACAAACTCCTTTACGCCAAACGCAGGAGAAAGAAGCGACCCTGAGATGTCACACTGAGACCTCTCCTTCCCACCAGGCACCTGAATTCTCATAACTAGTCTAAATGCTGAGAAAATACAAAAAAAATCTTTTAAGAAAACTAAAAATCACTCCAGTTCTCATTTGAAAAACAGTTGTTTTCCAGAGCCCAAAAACTTTTTTAAAAGTTTCAGCTTGGAGAGCTTGGTTTATTACGGAAAGGCCACATTTTCTGCAGGGAGAAGGACGTACGGACAGACCCATGGGATGCCCAGCACTGCCCCGTGGCCAAGCTGGTCCCAGAGCTCTGCCAGGCACCAGTCTCTAACCTGGGTTCCGTGCTGGCTCCAGTCAGAGGGACCAGCCCCACACCGGCCCCAGCGGAGCTGCTAACCCAGCACCAGGGGGGTGCACAAGCATCCCCCCCTTGCTGCTCCTCACAAACTGCCCCCCAGCCACCACGGACTCATCCGCAGTGTCATTTATCTGACAATTAAGCCAGGTTAACTGCTAGAGGGGATTAGCAGAGCGGCAGGAACCCTTTTGCGCACAGTCTCCCTTGAAAGAAAAGATTCACACTAGACAGAACAACGCCATTTCACCGAGTCAGAAAGGTTACACTGGCTTTTCATGCGTTTTAGATAATCTACTTTAAATTCACCTTTTTATTTCATCCAGATCAACCTCTCTGAGCATCCCCGTGCAGACAAACCTTGACTCATCTCATTCCTACCATGGGAGGTAACGACGACACAGGCAGCGAGCCCGACCCTTGCTCCTCTCCAGAGTCCAGGGTTGGGGACAGAAGTGCCGTATGGGGACAGGGAAAGCCCAGGCACCCTGTCCCAGTGCTGCCAACCATGGAACCATGATGCCGAGCTCGTGTCTGGCACGAGCAGCATCTCCCAGAGAGAGGGGCAGAGCAGGGAAGGATGAGAGAAAGGAGAGGAGCAGAAGGGGAAGAAACTTTGCTGCTGCAGAGCCAGGTCTGCCTTCGCATTTCGAGCTGCAGGCCCTTACAAAATGGAAGGGTTTTATTAGAAGGTGAAGAGACAATGGCACGTTTATTATTAGAACAAAAGCCACTAATGAACCTTGCTTATGTACAAGAAAGAGCAATCACCTGCCCGCCCACGCTGTGCAGCAGCTCCTGGGCTGAGCAGTCACCTTTTCACCCCATCCTCCTCTTCCTCAGCTCCGCACACCCCGGCCAAGGCAGCTCTCCTCCCCGGGGCTGGGCAGGGATGCAGGCAGCACCCCCGAGCCCCGTTCCCCCAGGGATTTTGGCTGTGGAACCGAGCCCCTTCACTCCAGAGGGGGGAAGGCAGCCAACCCCGAGCCCCACCTCCGCCAAGGCGCTGCAGGATCCGGGTGGCATTTAGCTCATCCGTCTCATGCAGATAATTTAAAGCTAAGCACTTTCCCCATGTTTAAAGCGCTGGAAGATGCTCAGATGGAAGAGAGAGAGCAGCAAAGCCCGGCAGCAGCTCAGCTGAGCTCGCACAGAGACCTGCTCCCTCCCAGCAAACTCCCTGCCAGCTCCGCGCCTTTGCCGCTGCCTCCTGATTTTTCTGGGAGGTATTTCGGTAAATGAAGGGTATTAAAAATTCACTTTTGGTCCTGCAGTTCTTATTATTTTCAAGTGAAAAAAAAAAAAAAGAAAAGAGAAAAAAGAAAAATTCTGCCTTGACTAAAAGCCCCTGGAAGTTACAAAGACACAAGTAACGACTTGCCAACACCACACTCAGCTGCAGGCTGCTTAATAACCCCTTGCAAAGCTCAGCCGTAGGAGAGAGCCATCAGATTTAGTGCCCTTTAGCCCTCGGTCTCAAAATGCCTCCAAGGCAGGGGCAAGATAGGGGGGGTTAAGATGAACCAAGCAAGGAAACTGCTTGGGGAGGCTTCCCGAAGCAGCATTCATCCTCTAAGACATGAGCTGCACCATGGTTCCTACCATATTGACAGTGAGAAACTCATCCCCGAAAATAGCCCGATGTGAGAAGGACAGATGGGAGGACACAAAAAAAGAAAGTAAAGAGCGGGGGGGAGAAGGAACGAGCAAGAGGAAGGGGAAAAGGAGAGAGGAAGATGCACGCGTCCTGCTCGCAAACACGTGCGGGAGGGGATGCAGGGATGACCCCAGGGAAGGGACTCCAGCCCCCAGCACCTCCAGAAGCCACCGACTGCTCCAGGTACTTGATGGTGGCTGGAGAAGTGCCACACGAACCAGCCCTGCCACCCCCAGCAGCAGCACATGCCATGCAGGCGGGCAGCGTGCCGGCAGCTGCCTCCTCCCCACCGAGCGGCACCTCGAGGGGCTCCTGCTTAATCACAGAGGTAGCTGAGGCAGCCCAGAGAGCCAACCCCATCCTGGGCTGCATCAAAAGAAGCGTGGCCAGCAGGTCACGGGAGGTGATTCTACCCCTCTGCTCTGCGCTCGTGAGACCCCACCTGGAGCTCTGTGTCCAGCTCTGGAGTCCTCAGCACAGGAAGGACAT
>JAOXJK010000007.1:3476860-3508571 GCA_025774025.1 Xenus cinereus
CTTATTTATCTCCTCATCTTCACCATTGCCTCTCCTAGCACAGGTATTCATGGTGCGAAGGATGCCAGCTGTCAGCTTGCTGTGCCGGCAGCCGGGATCCGGGATCGTTTCCTGTTCATCGGGATCAAGCAGCGCGTTTGTACGTTGCCCGTCTAGGGGATTTCGGCAACGGAGCACCCTGCCTCTTTTTGCAGTGGTCCTACGCTGGGAACACGCTCGGCATCACACAGCGATGCCCACTGCTATGTGGGAAAGAAATCATAGAATCACAGAACCATTCAGGTTGGAAAAGATCCTTGGGATCATCAAGTCCAACCATCTACCCTACTCTACTAAGTTCTTCCCTACACCGTATCCCCCAACACCACATCTAATGCCCAGGTTAAATGGCATGTGAGAAGTGCCACCTCTGCAAAGCCATATGACGGTGCCTGGAAGAACAACCCCAGGGAACTACACCCGAAGCTGCAAGGAGGGGTGATGCCCAACAGGCACGTTCCCATGGAGATGCTGGGCACGGACCCACAGGCAGGTTAGGTGGCTGGACCCCAGCTCTGAGAGCAGCCCACGGTTTGGCTGCTGCTGGGGGAAGGCTCGGAGATGCCACGCTCCAGTCTGGGCAACCACGGCAGAGCAGCAGCACCCTGCCAGCAAAAAGCCATGTGGCACAGCAATCCCTGACGTGGGCTCAGAGATACCCACCACCAGGAATCCATCCTCGCGAGGGGCTGCCCAGCCCAGCCGGAGGGAAAGCGGATCAAAGCCAAAGCACCTTGCAAGCAAAACCCTCTGGAAGTCCTGGGTCTCTTTCAGGTCTTCTCTGCAAAGGCTCCTGCAGGGACCCTGCCGGCAGCAGTGCTGGTTCCTGGGGACACACGGCAGCACTGCCTTCACAAAGTGGCACAGACTGCCTGGCTCGGAGAGAAGTGCACCAGGAAGCGTGGCTGCTAGGACAAACAGGTTGCAATAGTTTCAATGGCCAGACTGGACCTTTCCACTGGTTGTGTGCGAGTGTCAGGCAAAGAAAACTCATTTAGCGAGACCTGTTTGTCACTGCCTGGCTGCCCCTTGGGGGAACAAACATTGATTGGTCAGAAATTACATTTTCAGACACGTTGGGGTGACTTCCTCGCTCTCCAAAGTGCTTTACCTCCAAGAAATGTTGCATTAAAGTCGCCCTAGCAGAGTGCTGCTATTTCTCACCGAGTAGACTCCAGCCACTTTGTTGACTGTAACATGGCTGAAGCAAAGTCCCATTTATTCCTGCCAAAAATACCTCAAACTGAGAGACGAGGTGAGGCTGCGGGAGGTGGGACTGTGCAGTCTGAAGGAGAGAAAGGGAGGAAAGAACATAATTGCTGCCCTCGGCTACCTGAGGGATGAGGTGTAGTCAGCCTCCTGTCGGGTGCACACAGTAAAATGACAAGAGGGAACAGGCACAAGATGCAGCAAGGGAAAAAATATTCCTCCTGAGAGTGATCAAGCCCTGAACCAGGCACCCAGAGAAGCTGAGAAATCTCCAGCCTGAGATGTTCAAAACTCAGTAGGGCTGGTCCTGAGCCAGCTGAGCCAACTGTAAGGTTAGTCCAGCTTCGAGAAGGGGTTGGATCAGAGCCTTCCAGCGGTTCTCTCCAACCTCAGCTCTTCTGCAGTGCTAATGTTCTTCCCCAAACTTCGGCAGTTCAGATTTCAGCTCTCGGCAGCCCAACAAACTGGACTCTAAGAGGTGAGGGTGGAAACGTGGGTCGGGGAAGGGACAGGCAGCACTGCCAGCCTCTGGGGAGAGCTTCAAAACCAGATACCTTAAGGGTATGTTTGCCATCCCTTAAGAGTATCAATTTGCCCCAGGACGGGTCAGAGCTTCCCCTACTTCCAGCAAAGCTGCATAAACAGGACATGATTATCTTGTAAAAATGTTTGTTTGCGTTTTTTAAACCCACATCTCCGGTATTTCACAGAAATCACCAGCCCATGTAACGGGATCCAAACACAGATATTTTCACATCCTCATGCCTGCCAGCAGCTTCCTCCCAAACACAGAGATGCTCGATGGAGAGCACAGCACAGCATTTGGTTGTTCTGTGACTCTGTTCCCTATCACACCTTTCTCTTACAAATCCCCCCCAACACAAGCCATATAGGACCAACCTGCCCCAGGACAGGCCCAGCTCGTAGGGGAGACTCAACCTTTCACGGCTTGCTCCAGCCACATGATTGCTGAGGGCCAGGGGAGTTTCAGTGCCCAAGTGGCAGGTCTGGCAGCAGATCCTGCCCTCTCCAGAGTGGCCGGGAGGCTGCCCTGGTTGTATCCCCTTCTCAGAGCAGCCTCTGATGCACAGAAGTAGCTCCAAGCATTTTTAGCAGGAGCTACTTCCACGTGAGCAGCCTGGGCCAGTCCCATCCCGCCCGCAGCTCCCCAGACACAGGAAAGCATCCTGGTCCTGGATGCCCAGGGCTAGCACTGAACTCCCCTTTTTGCCTCCAGGTGGGGAATAATACGTGGTTGTGGAGTGATTTCTTGTCAGAGGAATTCAAATCCTTGCCTCCTGTTTTGACTGAGAATCCCTAAAAGCTTTGAGATGCTGCAATGACTAAGAGACAGAGTAAGGAGGTAAATAAAGTAGGTGAGAATAAACTTCACTGGCTTTGGTCCTCTAGAGAATTCATTTGCATCCCTGAGAACATCCTGTAACAGCATCTTCTTCCACCATCACCTGGTAATTTCACTCCCAACTCCCAGGGACAATTGTCACTGCTAACTCGATAACGCTGCTTGTGTCTGGCTTTGGAGGAGACGAAGCATCTCAAACATGCTATTCATCATTTCTGAAGCAATCTTCCTGCCTTTGTTGCTTGCACATGCAGTGAAAGAGAAGCGCACAAATCTCAATCTTAATTGCCAACTCAATTGTTGGGAAGCAGCACACAGAGAAGAAGGAAAGCCCAGCAGGCAGAATTCAAATGCTGCAAGAGGCAGCTCGCGGGGCTCTGCTCACTGCCAGAGGAGTGTAGAAGTGTTGCCATCAACTCCTCTACCTCTCAGCAGCATCAGTTCCTTCCAACAAGACTGCAGCAGAACACTTGAAATTCCAGTGAAACACAGGGAATTGGGTTCTTTCATAAATCCCTGAGGTACCCAGGTGTTCTCTGCACACTTGGCCTTCTGGCAAGGCTCCACTAAAACGCTATAGCTATGTGAGTTTTGGAACTGTTGCCCCCTGCGCCCCCCAGATCCAATGATGACTTGCAGCATCCCTCCTTTGTGCCACGCTCCCCTCAAGAGACAAGGAGGGACAGCCCTGGGATGAAGGTTTGGCTCCCTGGTCCTGGGCAGGAACTCACCAAGCCCCTGAGAGCAGGAGAGGAGAAGCCCCTCCTGCATGTCTAATCACAGCTGATTAGCAGTGGCTGGGATGAGTTTGTAAGAGGCCCAAGTTGCAAGCATGAGTCTGTTTCTAGCCCCAGTGCGTCTGGATCTGAACACTGGCACTGTCACAACAGTGTCTGAAAGGGCACGGAGAGGAAGCAAGCTCACCCCAAAGGCTTTGCCAATGGTAGTGTCAGGGACGAGCCTTCAGAGACACAGGTACCCCCAGAACAGGTCCATCTTTGATGTCTTTTTGAAGCGATGAAAGCAAGACACAAAACCAGAGCAGAAGCAGTCTGATCAACACTGGCAGCAGATTCAGACCGCTTGACAAAATGCGCTGAGACCACACAAGCTTCAGGGATTTAGTTCCAATGCACCCACACGATGCCCATTTGCAGCTTTCCACACGTGTAAGCCCTTGCCTCACGAAGTCAGAAGACAACGACCCACAAGATCCAAGTGTCTGCTCACCAGAGAACCAGCATGGGTGCCATCTGGAGAGTTGACACACCACGCACCAGACCGAGACACGCACTCTCAGTTCCGCAAGTACGCCAGGACTCTGCCTCCCAGACCTGGAGACTAAAGCATGTGCCCGGCACAGCTCGGCACCGGGGGGAAGGACCACGCCGATGCTCCTGCCTTGCTCCCGCAACACACGCCCCCCTCCTCGGCTTCCCCAGTAGGGACCACATCTGCTAATCCTGGCTTGTTGCCACCTTCCCCCAGCCCACCAGTGAGATACACCAAGATGCTGAAGCCCAGGCGTTAATTCATTCCAATCTAAAGCCAAGCAAGTAAAATTCACCATGAGCAGGAGCTTTCCCACAGTGCTCGTTTGCACCAGAAACCAGAGCTACAAGCGGCACCAAATTACATCCCAGAAGATATACAGTACACAATCACAGGTAAGGCAATTTTTGCTGAGAAGGAAGACAGCATGGATGGGCTGAAAAGCTGAATAGACGGGGGAAAAAATGAAACAGAAAATGGAAGGAACAGAATGAGAACTGAATTTCTGACATATGCATCCTCATCATAACTAGGGGACCTGGTTTCTTCTGAAACACTGTAATTCAAGTGCAATGTAATGCATTTTTATCCTCCTGAAAAGCAGCTCATTTCTTTCTGTACACATCAGCTGTGTGCTTGCAGAAAGAGGCTGCAGCATTTTTTATGGTAGCTTTTTTTTTTTTTTTTTTGCAGTTACAAATAAATTATTCCTCAGATGGGGGATCGAGCATCTCTTCTTCCATGCAAACATGGTGCTTATGTACAGTGCACACGGTGGTGTTAGCAGTGTAAATAAGCTTCAGTCTTATACTGCCCAGATAAGGCGCAACGCAAGTTAACAGTGTTGTGTGGCAGCCCCACAGACTCAGGGCTGCCATTCAGACATGCTTTTGGCATATGAAAAAACAAGAAGCACTTATAAAAAATTTAAAGGAACTGGCTTTCTTCTGCTCCAGCTACCTATTTCATAACACAACTTTGGAGCTGGTGTGGCTCTTTAACATAGCTATCAGAAGGATTTGATCCACCACCCCTCCAGCCCGAGGTGGCACTAATCCTTTCCCTCTCATTTAAAAGATAAAAGGTGCTGCCTCCCCCACCCCCAGAGCCCCACGCACCACTGCAGTCCTGCAATACCTTTGTCCGACATCACTCCCCAAGGATCCCATCCTCCGAGCCGGCAACAAGGGGCTCACCCCATGGACATCTTCTGTCGTCGCTGGTGGGACAGTTTTTACATGGGAATTGCTCTCTGAAGGGGAATTCTTCAGCTTGGCTCTCGCCATCCTGCGAGCTTCGGCTGCCTCTGTGACTTCCTCCTCTTTCCCCCCTGAACTCTCTCATACATAGCAATCCTCACCGCATTCAGTTCAGAGCTGGCGGCACGTACCATCTCCTTCCTTCTTCTCTCTCCCCACTCACGGCTGCTCAGTGGAACAATCCTGCCCTGTACATTTATTTTGGTAGTGAGGGGAGTCAAGGCAAACTCTCCGGCCTTTCTGCTGCAACGAATTTGGTGCAAAACGACTGAGAAAACATCCACAATGCAGAAATCTCTGAAACGGCTTTGTTCAGTAAATAATGTAATTGCCTTGGCCGCCTCCTTTAAAAAAACGATCGCGTTGCTCTTATCACCACAAGCAGGGCACGGGCTGAGGGATTATTTTTTCCCCATCCCTGTTTTTCAGTAGCAACGTGAGGGGGAGGAAGCTATTTTATCTTATTCCTCTGTGTAAAGAGCAGCGTGTGGACTGCATGCCAGAGAATAGACTCAGCGTGCTTGGCTCACGGACACAAAGCAGCAGAGCAAGGTCCCCTCCTAAATGCACCCGCTGTGAACCGAGCAGAGAGGAACTTGCTGCTGCTTCCCTCAGAGCTGCCAGCGGGCACGGGGGCTTGATCACCGCTCCCCTGGCCGGGCTAAAGCAGCGCCAGCAGAGGTGCGCACCACCTGTCCCAGAACAACCCAGCATTCCCTCTTCAGGTGAGAACAAAAGCTGTTGCTCCTTGAACGTGCTTGGCATCGAGTTCTCAAGACGTCAAACAGAAAAGGGAATTCACCAGGGCCTGGGGACAAACCTGTGAGTCCCCCCCAGTGCACGGGTGGGACTGGAAAAGGGGCTGAGGGCGGCGGTCCCGCATCCCGTCCTGGTTTGGAGGTGGCACCAGTCTATAGCTGTTCGTGCTTGATGGCAGCCCTCACCACGGAGCATCTCCCAGCGCTCCACCAGGGCGCCGCGGCATGTGGGGCTGGAGACGCTCTCTGGGGCGCGGGGCTCAGCACCACGGACAGCGGCGGCCCGGCCCCGCACCACCGCACCGCACCGCACCACCGCCCCGCACCGCACCGCCCCACCGCACCGCACCGCCCCACCGCACGCCATCATCGCCCCACGGCATGCCAACACCACCCCATGGATGCCAACACCACCCCATGACATGCCAACATTGCCGCATGGCATGCAAACATCGCCCCACGGCATGCCGACACCACCCCCATGCCATACCAACACCACCCCATGGCATGCCAACATCGCCCCACGGCATGCCAACACCACCCCCCTGGCATGCCAACACCACCCCATGGATGCCACCACCACCCCATGGCATGCCAACGCCACCCCCATGGCATGCCAACATCGCCCCATGGCTTGCCATCATCACCCCATGGCATGCCGACACCGCCCCATAGCATGCCAACACCACCTCATGGATGCCACCACAACCCCACGGCATGTCAGCACCACCCCATGGCATACTGACACCCCCCATGGCATGTCAACACCACCCCATGGCATGCCAACACTGCCTCATGGATGCCACCACAACCCCACGGCACGTCGGCACCACCCCATGGCATGCTGACACCGCCCCCATGGCATGCCAACATTGCCCCATGGCATGCCGACACCACCCCATGGCATGCCATCGATGCCCCACAGCACGCCAACACCGCGTGCCAACACTACCCCACAGGACAGCAATGCTGGCCCAAGGTGTGCCAGTGCTGCCCCACTGCACACCAGTGTTGCATGCCAATTCTGCCCTACTGCGTACTTTAAATAAAGACTAAATTCACTGACTGGTCGCCAGCAAGACATCATAACAGGAAAAGCCAACGCAGATAATTAAAGTCCACGACAGGAGTTCTTGAAAATGAATATTATGTACAAAGACTCAACAAATCGATACCTGCAAGGGTCTTCCCAAAGCCTGAGAAAGGCCAGCTCTGTGAGGGCTCTTTGAGGGAAGAAGCCACCCTGGAATGGGAAATCTGGGATCCAAAGTACTTCAGTTTCAGAACGAAAAGCTGACGTTTTCCTCTGGCACCAGCTGCGTGCCCTGACCACACTGCACGCTTCCACATCCCCCGGGGCCCTCAGAGCACCCAGCACCACTGTCCTGCCCCAAGCCGTGGGAAGAAAAGGCCAAACCTTTTCTCACTCTCTCTCTCATCACTGAGCTCTCAGGAGTTTGCTCTTCTTCCCCCTAAGGTTCGTACCTAAAGGTGACCGGCCCCGTGACACAAAGGCCATTCGCCGCTGATCTGGGAAGAGAAATCAAGTCCCCGTTTCCTGTTAACCAAACCCTTGTTTCCCTACTTAGAATATTATTTCTTAATGGGATTTCACCATAAGACACACTTTATTTCAGCATTTTGAAATGTAAAATGGATAAAAACCCACAGCCCATTTACTAATGTGCCAGCTTTCAGCATACATTTAATTTCTCCTTTTGCCTCAAAATGGTTCATTAGCTCAATGCATTCGTTTTCTAACAGAGACATTCCTTTCTGCTTCATGGTTTGCTTCAGCCTCATCCTGAACTTACTGTTCCACATCTGTTGACTTCAGGATGTTGTTCTCAAGCCCCAAATATAATTCCTGCTCTTAGCCCTCTGGATTGGGCTGTGCCCACCTCGGGGTCTGATGAATCCTCCTGGACAACAGGAGTCGCTGGGACCGGGGGGATCAGGTCTCTCTTTTAGGGAGCTACTCGCAAGGTCTATGTTGTATTGTATTCCTAATTCCAGAAGAACGTTCATTTCAGGATTGAGGTTTGAGGTGAAAAGTGGCTTATGCTTAAATTATGATCTCAGCACTAAAGCCATCAAGCAGCAGCACTGAACGGAGAAGGTATTAGGGAAAGACCTGGGGAATTTTAACAGAAAATGGAAACTCTCCTGTCGTACTTTTGCTGTATAGAAGGTGATAAAAAAACACATCAAAGAACCTTTTAAGAAACTCAGTTCCTGCTCGTGGGAGCCTCCACATGAAAACACCTTTTCTGTTAAGCACTTGAACAAAACCAAGACACAAACAACAGATGAGACGGGAGTGATTCAACGCAGGGTCATGAGAAACTGCCAACAGGGCTCCTGGTTTGAATAGCCATTTCCCTTCCAAGGGAGAAAAGAGGTCGCCTGATGCTGAGGACAACCTTTCCGAGGCTGGGTAATCCCACAGAGCTACCCAGACTGTTCAGATCCACCTTGGGCTGCTGAAGCAAATCCTTTGCTGTAGTTCTGTCAAAAAATATTCCTCTCTCGGGCAACGCAATGAGTTCTGCTCTTCACCTAAAGACCTACAGCCCCGGCAGCGTCCCTCCTCCCAAGCCACCTCCCAGACAGGCTCTGAGCACTGTCCTGTCGGTCGGAGCAGTCGAAGGAGGAGGAGTAAGGCAGGAACTCGAAGCAAAGGCAACCCAGATTTGTCTGGGTCACGAAGCCACCGGCGACGCAGGAAAAGCACCCTGCTCCTCTCGGCTGGGAAAGAGGAAGCCAGGGCGCTGATGAGAGAAAAAGGACAAATGAAAGTACTCGAGTGCTGGGCCGTTGGTGGAGTAGGTCACCGTCTGTCAAAGGGATAAAGCAGCTTTCCTGTAACTCGGAAAGCAAAGGGCTGTTACTTAGGAAAAAACATTTAAAACTACTTGCAGGTGCCCTGGGCTGGTGATGCTATGGCTGCTACGCACTTGGAACTCAAATCACCCAACAGGCAAAACGCATCACTCAGTACACCCACAACACCGGGACACCCACAACACCGGGACATCCACAACACCGGGACATCCACAACACCGGGACATCCACAACACCGGGACATCCACAACGCTCATCCTTGCTGGGAAAGTGCAGGTTCCTAGAAAGAGCCGTGGCTGTAACTGTAACCTGGGGGACAGCTCGGTGAGTCTGCTCTGCGGGGACACGTCGTCTGTGCTCCCACCCGTGGTCTACAAGGGTAAGCTACACATCAAACACCTTGTTTGTACAGCACCTTCTCCAAGGGAATCCAGGAATGAAAATCAACAAAACCAAACCTTGGTAACGTCAAAGTCCCAGTAAGAATTCCTCTGGTCCAGAAATATTGCCCGGCTAACTGAATGCCAACCATCTGACCGTAAGCCAGGAAATCAATGTTAATTTTAGTTTGAGAGCCCATTAAAAACTGCTGATTTCTCATTTCAGCATCTGCATTATGCAGAGGCCAAAGCTGTGCTGGGGGGTGGAGAGAGAGATGGCTGGGAATTGCTGAGCAGCAGTTGCAGTAGTAATAATATTTCTGAAAATAAGATTTAGAAAGAAGCAGATTTTTCATTAGTCTTAATTGAATCCACAGCAACTGCATTGTTAAATATTCTCTTTTTATCTAGGTAGCTTTCATTGCCAACTGCCAAAACTTTTACGCAGCTATTGAACTTATCATTAATAAAGCATGACCTAGCCCACTAAAACTAGTTGATGAAACAGGAAGGGGTTGGGTTTTTTCTGAATTCTTCTGGAAAACAAATCTGTTATGTTGAGATACAACCCCAAACTGTTCATGTGCAAAGCCTTCTGTAAGAAAAGCCAGTTTGATACCTTTAAAATAATCTTAAAAAGTCACCCTGAAAGGCATCAACTTTGTAAAGATTCTTCCAACAAGCACAAAAGGTAACTTGGGGAGGAAAGCATGGTTTGTTCAAAAATATCTGTGCTCACAACCCCCTCAGCATCGCGCGAGAGACTCCCTCAGCCACCGCAGAGCTGCTGCTCTACAGGAGGGGCTGCCTTCACGCAAAACCAGTGATAATTCAAGGGACCCCGAGCTGCCAAGTCATTAAGGCTCATTATCATCTCTCTAATGAACCCCCCCCCGGTCTATAGACCCACCGGAGAGCCGCCCTAGGAAAACCACCTTTCCATCAGGCTCCAGCCCAGCTCCCGAGGAGCAGTGCCCTGCGCTCAACAGGCTGGTTTGTGTTTGCGCTGCCTTTCTGGGGCAGTCCTGACCTCCCTTTATTTAATAACTCCAAGGAAACGCGAGGTCCAATGCCATTTTATTACCACCACAAACACTTCCTATATTTCCAGACCCCAACAAATGTAATAACACGACATAATTGACTGAATAAACTTCAGAGCACTCCTAATACTTTGACAAAGGTTACAAAACCTCTCTGGCCCAGCCGAAGTGATTTTTCAAGAAGTGCACACGCACCAGTTTTGCCCTTTAGTCGCCAGGGAATGCCCTACATCGTCACCATGCATTTTGCAAAATAGCTTTTCAGAAGCTGCCAAGGTCTGGAGGTTGCCAAGGCTCACGCACAGCCCTGCGAAAACAACTCCCCGTCCCACCGCGAGGCTTCTGCAGCCGGGCTTGCACCGAGCCGCATAAAGCAGCGTTGTTTAAGCACCAGCAGAAACACTCCTCTTCAACAGAGCTGGCTGGAAATGTCAGTATTTTTGAGGAAATGTAAAGCTTTTTTTTTTTTTTTCTGTTTAGTAATTGTACTCTTTTCAAATAGGAAGTTAAAATCACAGAGAGCTTCTGCTTCCTCACTAGAATATTTTTTCCTCTGACATTTGTTGCAGTTAAAATAACAAATTTGTCAAAAAGAAAAAAATGCAAAAAAAAAAATAATAATGCTGATGCTTCATCCTCTTTCTTTGCGTAGGACTCAGCCTTTCCATCCCCGTGGGGTGCCAGCGCTGCGCCTCCACACAGGGACGTGGTGGGAGCACGTGGACACACTCAGAGACCCCAGAGACCCCCGGGAGCCCCTTGTCTGCTCCCCTGAACAGCACACCACACCTGAGCAACCCTTCTCCAAACAAGACAGGTCCTTCTGCCCATATTTTTGACTGTCAATCAGTAGGTGGAGTTGCAGTTAATGGGAATGTTGAATCCAAAGATTTTCAGTTCCTTTTACAGTCAAAAAATGACGCCAAAGCATTGAGTACTTCGGATTGCAGAGATATTAGAATATACAGGAGATGCTTGGGAGTCCTCTCTGGACAGCAAGGAAGTGTGTATTTATTAATAAAAGTGCTTAGAAAATACTCTTTCTATTGATCTAGAGTCAATTTAAAATCTTATCTCCATTTTCTTTCCATTAGCCTGGAGAGAAAGGTCTTCTCTGGCACATGGCCACCAGCACGGGAGCAGGATCTCAGCACTCAGCTGCTGTGGAGAGCCAGCAGGTCTTTCTCAGACATGAGTGTGCAACGAAAATCGGGGTTTAAAAGACACAGATGATCAAATCCTTCCTGAAAGGTGCTGGGGGAAACCCAGGAATGGATGGTGACTCCTACCTGCTGTTCCCAGAGACGTGCATCCAGGTGACCTGGGGCTTCCCAGAAGCTGCTCCCCACGAGAGAGACCTGGATCCCCTGAGCAGCCAAGGGCCCCGTGTGGCCAGACTGCAGCTCCGTGCCAGGTTAGGGCTGGGCAAGTCCATAGCAGCACTTTGCAATTCAAAGTACTTGCAAATGCTGTTTGCATTCAAGCTCCTGTAGCGCCCTGTATCCGATGGACCACAGCTCCTGCCTTTCTCTCTCCCACGGTGCCCGCGAGCAGGAGCCCTCAGCAGCAGATTGCCAAAATATCATGGGAGGATTTCCCAGGACTTCAGTTTTGAGGTGAATCCATGTCTTGGCATCTCCACACACAGAACCAGTAACGGGCTGTAAGAGCAGGGCAGCGACACAAGAAAGCACCTCAGCGACTCTCCCACCTGCCGTCACGGTGCACAGAGGCATTATCCTTCACCATGAGCATTACCGTCACGCTAAGAGGCCCCAGCCAAAACAAGCCTCTGTTTCCCTGCACTCAGGACAAGAATCCAGCCCTTTTCCCTTCCAAACCTGCAGTCCGATGAGGGCCAAGATGCAAGAGGGGGATGTGGAGCAGAACAGAGAAGGAGGGAAAAAAACCCAACCCTCAGCAACTTCACAGGAGCTCGTAAGAGGTTACGGCCTCTGAGCCCTCCACCTAAGAAACCAGAAACACCAATTATTTCAGTGTCATTTCTCCCTGCGCTACACAGAGCGCACGGAGACCCAGGGGACATTCAGGAGTTGGGAGATTCTTCCCAAGCAATGGGGCTTTGAGCGGCTGGAGGGGCGAAGGGCAGCAGGAGCAAAACAGACTGGGACTAGGGCAGCAGCTGCCTGCTCGCCAGGATCTAGGGCACCAGCAAGTAAACACCGTGCCCTCTCTTGCATTTATTTTCACCGGTTTCTGTTCCCTCTGCACGCTGCCTTGGCAGGGTTAATGCCTTTGCACCACAGGCACTGACGAGTTCCCCGAGAAGCCGTCAGATGGATCTACACCACTGTGAGTTCTCCTTTGTATCTGGGACTCTTTCCCGACGTTTGTCTTTAAAAAGCAACACCATTCATATAAAAAGTTGATTAATTCCACTTATTATAATTATTCTCACAAATAAAATCCAGCTATTTGCCCCCCTGTGAATATGGGGGATAATGGTCCTTACCCTTCTCAGTAAAGCATTTCAGTTCCAGGGGTGAGAAGCTCTGTACCAAGCGCTAAGTGTTATTATTAAACTGTCATTAAAAGCATTTCAGGCAAAGTTCACAAACTGCAGGGATTTCTGTCATCGCAGCAGCTGGCTGGGACGGCAATCGGGCTGAGTGGTTACTGCCAAAACCACAACGGTACTCAAGTCCCGTCTCCATTCAGGAGTCTCGTTTTCTGCAGTCAGTGCCACCGCTGCAGCCACCTCCACCTTCGGAAGGGTGTCACCTCCAAGGATCTCCCTGCTCCGCCACCCTGTGGGAGCCATCTCCCACCACGGTGGGCTTGGGGGTCTGCTCCATCCCCACGGCGCTTCTGGAGGACGCTCGGCACCACGACAAACCAAAGAAACCCAACAGGAGAGAGCCTGGAGCAGAGAAACACCAATATTCACCAACAAACACCCAGATGCGGAAATCTTTGGCCAACCAGTGCTGCCCCACACACCGGGAACTCGAAGGCGCCTGAAAGATTTGCATGACACAGGCAGAAATTAACTGGCTGCGGTTTATTCCCTCGCTTCCCCTATTTAGTCTTGGCAGCTGAGTCAGGCAGCAGCACCTGGCAGCAGCTCCCTGTCTTGCCCAGCATCTTGGGAGACTTCACTAATAAACCCGAGCACCGGAGTTTCAGGGAAGAAGGAACATTTTAGAAAACACGGAAGAGGGCACATTTAGCAGCAGCGAGAGAGCTGGAAACAGAAGGAAGCCTTTGAAGAGCTGAGCTGATGGAGAGTGATGGAAAAATTATGTAAAATAAGAAAATACATACAGAGCTTGCAGGCAGGCTGCAAGCCCAGAGGGGGACGGTGTGTCTGATAGCAAAGAGCCTTTGATTTCTCTTCTCTTCCCCGAGTCCTCTGCATTAACATTTCAAATGTTAATAATTTCAAAACGTTAGCGTTTAGAAGGGAGGAAAGCAGCTCCCTCACAGGGCTCCAGTAACTGCCCGGTAACAGGCAGTCCTGCCCTGCGCCTTCCCTCCTGCCCCATGAACCGAGCAGCGCCCACCCCAGCCCCACTGCTCCGACTGCTGGGGGGCTCTGCCAGACCCCCACGTGTGGATTGGTTACCCCGGAGGGGGACGGCAGGTCCCCTTCACCAAGTGACTCCCCAACTACCCGGAGAGTTGGCGAGAGCCATTATGTAAGTGCGACGCAAGAGCCTCGCGCGCTGAATCCCAGAACTGTCATCGCAGCCTTTGCAAACCCATTTTTGCCTCTCTAAGTGTGGCTCATCAGCGGCGAACGTGAAAGCTGCAAACCCAGTATGTTAACTTGGGACCGCTTAGCAGGGAGAAGAAGAAATAGAGCAGACTCCAGCAGATGCTGAACAAATATCTCCACAAAGCCACGGCACCTCCGCTGACAGTTTCCTATTTCTGTGGTGCATTTTACATGCCTACAAGCAGAGCAGTGAGACCCTGAAGCTTTACAGTGACTTGTAACCTCTTCCCACTTCTTCTGAACAAAGTTGACGACAGGTTAGAATGGCCGGAGGAAAAAGGGAAAGTATCTGTATAGCTGTCACAGCTGCTCAAGCCAGTGAGGAAATTAAAAGCCCTTGGGTAAAATCTAAATATACATCTGCAAGGGAAGCACGAAAAGTCTCCAGGCAGAGCACAGTAATCAGGCCCAGCCGAGTCACTTTTCCAGGTGAGTACGTAACGGGGTCACCATCCACTTCCCAGGATTTAATGAGCCCAGCGCCGGGGTCCTCACCCCGGGCAGAGCTGGCAGCCTGAGCCGGCGGGGACGGGCAGCGCTTCCCAGAGCATGAGTCAGCCCCGGCTCGGTGCGGGGAGGCAGAGCGCGGCGGAGAGCAGGAAGGAAGGCGGTGATGCTCAGAGAAGGCGGCAGGGCAGGACCCAAACCCAGCCAGGAGGAGCTGGGGGGCCAGGGTGTCCCCCCCCGGGCACAGGGCTTGGGGCTGGCAGAGCTGTGTGCCGGGGATGAGCCATCTGGGGGACTGCCCTCCGCTGCCATTAGCTGCAATTTGTTGCCTCCCGGTCGGAACGATCTTTGCACTATAAATGTTTATTACTCTCAGCATTTGTGCAGCACTTTCCCCCACCCCGGGAATCTGAAAACACCTTGTAAACAGCCCTGGGTACTGCTCGCAATTCCCGCAGGAGGAGGAAGCAATAAACCCGCGTCGCGTGGCATAATTACCACGGCCGCTCTCTACCTTCCCTCCTGCCCTCCCAAGGCTCCCAGCCCCACGGCTTCCTTCCGAGGCCAGGACCTTCCCCTCGCTCCCCTCCTCCTTCAGGTGCCTGAGCAAGACCTGGAGGAAGGAAAGGGATGCTCTGAGCATCCCCGGCAAGCGGCCAAGGGCAGGATGGCCATAGCAGCACGGTCACCCCCAGCTCCTGCCCCGTATCGTCCAACAACGCTGCGCTTTGGCAACACCCTGCTGCCCCAGGACTCGCCTCAGGGAAAACCAAATCCCCTGGGAAAACCAGGGGATGCGACAGGCAGCGAGAGCTGGAAAGGTGCCCTGTGCCTCCCCAAAAAGCCTTCGCCGGCCCCTCGAGCGCTCGCTATTTCCAGCCCAGCAGCAAAGTGTCTCCAGGAGCCGGGAGGCTCCGGATGGAGACACTCTGTGGCGTTTAAGGAGCCGGGAGCAGGCGGCTCGCTCGCTGCCACACACCTCCCAGAGCTCCCTGGCACAGCTCGCCAGGAAGCAATTCCACAGAGACTTTCAAAATGCCAAAGTGATTCCTCCTTTGCAGTTCTAAAGGACTCCGAGCCTCCTCTGCCTGATATTTTGCTGGCAACTTTGTTACTGAAGTATTCAAATTCTAATGAAATGCTCTGTTAAACTGCAAAACAGTGTTTACTTATTAAATGACTCTAAGAGTTTCTGCTTAAAATGTGGATAAATTTAGCATCTAAAAACCTTCTTAAAACTTCTTTTTCTTAGGTTTTTTTTTTTTTTTTCTTCAAAGATGAATCTTCAGAGGAGAAACTCTGGCTTTGGGGCGCTCCATTAGCTCTGCCAACCGAGTCTCATGGTGATAACGTTTTCTTCCCTCCCTAGGATCGTTGGACCATGCGAGGTACCATTCACCATACATTTTCCGCTCCTGATGCCATTCATTTTGTAATACATTACATAAGAGAGGGAAAATGGCAAGTCCATATAAAGAGGAATTCACAATGTGCCGCAGAAATGAGGCATGAACTCCATGGAGTCTGTGACAGCCTCATCGTGGTGTGTGGGAAGGACTAGAACAAGGGGTTGTGCCAGACCATTGATCTTCAAGTATGTTTCTTATTTTAACTTCAGAGAGAAAAAAATTTGCCTACCAGTCAATAGCGAGCTGTCGCTGAAAGTTCTGCCATGCGATAGGAGTCCCTGCCAGCCAGGTGATGCGCAAGGCCCAAGGCAAAGCTCATGCTGCACCCGGGTGCCCTGGGGAATCTGACAAACAGGGTCTCTCTATTTCCACATTTAGCCAAAATCAAGACATTAAAAGGGGAAGAAAAGTTTCTTGTGTGCTGCTCAGGCCACGCAAACCACCACCATGAACTGGCATCACATTCTTAGACGCAACGGTAAAGGTCTTTTACCATCTTGGATATCTACCCACTTTGTGTACTCTGAAATAAACGAGTAAAATGCACAGATGACTGTGTTAAACACCACGTCCCTGATGTAAGAGGTTCCAGAGGCCTCTTCTGCACAAAAAACCCTGAAATTCCCCACAAAGGAGACAAGCGCTGCAGTTCGCATGCAAGAGCAGCACTGCCTTCTGCTGAGCACGCCCGGTCAAGAGCAAAAGGTGAACTAAAGCCATGGAAAAGGATTTTAAGTCAGGTTATTATACACCATTGGTCTTATCTGCTCATCAGCTTCTGGTTCAACTCCCATGACCAAGTCATCTGTCGGGAAGGGAATATCCGCTCCAGGAGTCGGTCTGACAGCAGATGCTATTTCACGGATGCCGGGTCTCGACTGCCTCATACATTTAAAGTAAAAAGCAGACTTTAAGAAAAAAAAAAAGATCCTTGCCTGCTCTCATCTCTCATCTAAAGAGAGACAAAAATAAAAAGGAATAGGCCCCATTTTTTTTTTTTTACACAGTGTCTCCTTAAAGACTGAACTGCAAACACCATCTTCTTTATTTATATTCATTCTGGCCAGGCAGAAGCTTTTAGGAAGAAAGATTGTTTAATAAACAGACTTTTATAACAAGTGTCTGGTCTTGCAGCCTCATCATCTGGAAACAAGTCCATTAAACCAACTGAGAAACTCTCTGATTATTAAGGGTGTTTAATGTGATCAAGATTAAATTATATCATGATTGTGTTAATATGTGCACCTGCAGGTTCAGTTCTCCTTTCTCTCCCTAAGATCTGATAGTGGGAAACAGGCGACTTAGAGGGGAAAAAAAGGTCTTAAACACGGGATAATTGTTCCAACTCTCAGAAGTTGCTCCAGAAAAGCAGCCATTGAGCCCTAAAGAGGATCTCAGCACTCTCCTGTGCTCACTAATACGCGTCGGATCAGCAGCACCCGCTGTGCCTCTCGTGAATCATCCTCCTTCAAAAGGGAACAGGGGATCACACCGGCACATAAAAAAGCACCCACAATGCTGGAAAAGGGCAAGGGACTCATCTAGACATGCGTTTCATCTCAGTCTTTCACAATTCCCCGCAACAGAGACGAACACCCCTCCTTTGCCTTCTCCCTCCCTCTAAAAGCCCAGTCCACGCGCCCCTAACTTGCTCCCCCCGGAGCACTGCAGCGCCGCGGGAGGTGGGGAACACACACAAGGGTGGCAAAGCAACCCCTGGGGGTGCAAACACCAACTTCATCCCTCAGGGCAAAGCCATCCCCAGCCATCTGCTTCAGCACGCTTCCGTGGTGAACAAACTTTGCCCCTTACATCCAAAGCTGGATGCCTTCCTGGGGCAAAGCACATCACCAGCTTCTCCTGGAAAAACCTCCACGTCAGCGAGGGAGCAGAAGACACTTTCCCTTCCCTACGTACCAGCACGGGGCTTCCTTCAGCAGCACAGCCTTGCTATGCAAACGATGGCTTTGGATTTACTTAATTAACCTTTGGGGCTTCACCTGGAGCTGCTGCACAGCTCTGCCAGCCAGGACTTCTTCCCCAAGCCGTACGAGGCACGTCCCCAGGCATCGGAGAGCAAGCCTTGGGCTTTGATAGCTGGGCTTTGCTCTTTTTCCATAGTTGTTGGGGTTTTTTGTTTTAACTCGAACCGTTGGGAAGGGATCCATCCTTCGTACACGTGCAACGCGTTTTGCACACGTGTGTAAGCAGAAATATTTGTACTGCTGAACCCTGGAAGGCTGAACATTTCTTAGCCACAGAGCACTGCATCTGGCATTAAAATGCATTTACAAGTTCTAAGCAAGAAAGAAATATCTCCCATTAGAGACCATAACAAGAGGTGACTAGAAATTGTTTTTCCTCTCAATTTCAGCACAATAGCTGCTGGCAATAAACCTCTCCATCAGCATTGGGCAGTTCTAAGTGCAGATACCGTGTGGGAAGAAACCAAACAAAGTGACAATATTGAGCGTTAAAAGCACTTTGGAGAGAGATGAAAAGGAACAATTGTTGAACATCAGCTCTGGAAGAGGCTGATGAGATGAGATGGCTCTTTGTGTCACCATCTCTTCACCATGTAACACTCCCAGTGACCCGAGAGATTACTAGCTCCTGCAGCACAGCCTTCCAGCTCATGGCAATCCCCGTACAACAGCTCTGAGATGGCAACTTGAAGGATCTCCCCCCCTAGAATGAGACTATAAAGTCTTTCTCCACACGGGAAAAGCTCACGGTGCCGATTTACCGAGCAGGAACTCATGCCACGTGTACAGGTCTTGAGGGACTTCAGACAAGTGGGGACGAAAGGGTGTATAGAGAAGACGAACGTCCCCTTTCTTGTTTGTGTGCCGGAGCGTGGGCGAGCACACTCATGCACGTATGTGTGTGTGAGCGCCTCAGGAAAGGGTATGTCCCTGTGCCAGGGAGGTGGAGCTGCTCCGGATGACTAGAAAGACCAATCTCAAGTCATCCAAAGTGGGAACTGAAGTGTCAGAGAAGGCCTTCACTCTCAGCAGCGTGGGTGTAATTGCATCCAACTGTAATAAAGCAAATCCATCTTCAAAATACAAGCTCAAGAACACTGACTAAATAGCTTCCTTGAATAAATGTTTTTCCAGAGACCAGCTGTAACTTCTTGCTGGGAAATACGGGCACCACCTAATACCCACTTCTCTGTCCTTGAACAAACACTGTGACTGTGCATTATAAATACCAAACCAAATTAGCACACTAGTGTGTCCACGCCAATTATTTCAATTAAACTCTCTTCTAATAACCCATTACTACCCATTTTATTAAATTAGAAAATTTTCAAACAATACTCCCATACGGAGCTATTAGCCCAGAGGTAATTATGCGCTTCACACATCGACACATAGACATTGGGCAAATGAGTTTCTCTCGGTCTCTGCAGCTCTCCCCACTCCCAGACATGCAATCACATCCATAGCTGGTCTGAAAGGAAAAGTTGTAGACAATGTTTTAGCTTTGAAAAACTGCATTTAGCACCCGTCTGCAGGAAACCTTTCTGTTTAAGCTTTTTTTGCTCACATACAAAATAGCGCACTGCACGCAGTAAGAAGGCCACTTCAAAATTAAATAGCTCTAGGGGACTGATTAAGGCGTTCAGAAATAATGCAGCGTGGCTCGGCCAGATGCTTATGTCCTAACGGTAATAGTTACCAGACCAGCTCAGCTGAACCAGCAGAAGACTCGAGACAATCTCTAAGGCGAGCGTTCGCTTCCCCTCTGCCCGCAGTGGGGCACAAGCTGCCCGATCTCTCCATCACTCCGGCACCGGGGACAAACGGCGGCGCTGGCCGAGCCCCAGCTGCCCAAGCTCTGTTGAAACCCAAGTTACACGAGTCGCAAGGCCAAGTCTCGCTCATCAGACATCAGGAGGCACCTGTGTCTCACCAGAGCTGCTCGTCTGGCATCGCCCTGCCCGCTCCCTGCTCGGCGCAGAAGGGGAAGGAGGCGAGATCCTCTTGACGCCCCCGCGGAGCGAGGCTCCGGGCTCCCGAGCAGAGGCAGAGGGAAGCTCAGCGGTTCCTTCTTGCTAAAACCCAGAGAGGAGCCAAGAGAGCTAAAAAAATAAAAAAACCAACCAGAAGAGAAGGCAGGAGCCATGGGTTGAGGGTCAGGAGAGGCTGGCAGCCTTCGCCCATGAGGGACAGCGATGTCCTGCCCGCCCGGTGCCCAGGGCTCCTGCCTTCGTCCTCCACGCCCGCAGGAGCAGGATTCCCGCTGCTCCGAGGAGCTCTCACTCCTTGAGTCTCAGGGGTGGAAAAACACCCGCTTTTGGCAAAGGCCTGCCTCGCTCGTAAACATTTAGCTGGTGGATTTTTTGCTGCTTTCTGACAGGATAACACATTTCTCAGCGATGTCACTTCTGCCCACAGGATGGCAAGGTCTCAAGCTGACATTTGCTAAACATCTTCACCACCTGCTCCCCAGAAACGTTCCTCTCTCCTAGACGGAGGAGACATTTTTCTTGACAGCTCCTGCCATCGGGGAGCCAGCACGTACTCTGCCACCGAGCCGCCGTCTTTGCACTTCGTGCTCCAACTGCTGCCAGGCACCCCGGCACCGGGTGCTGGATTCACTGGGGGGCTGCCCCACGGCCGAGGGCTCACAGAGGGCTGGCCGAGGCCAAAGCAGCAGCACGGCATTCGAAAAGCCCAGTTCCCAAAACAAACCTGCTCGTATCGATCTGAAGTCAGAAAGCGACTGCGGCAAAGCTCAGCCAAAGCAACGGCTTCGCTAATAGTCACCGCCGGCGCGCCGGGAGCGGATATGAGACACGCAGAAAACGCTCGATGCCTCTACCCACGGCCCAAAAAGTGATTGCTCCCCACTTAAAGGTAGCTGCTAAATTTGCAGCGCGACGCTCCCGCTCCTGCGGGAGCCTGCGGGGGCTGCGGGAAGCGCGGCAGAGTCACTCACGCACACACTGCCGCCGTAGCGCCCGCGCTCGCTCCGCAGCCTCCCCGCCGCACTCCCCCACGGATCCCTCCCGAAGGCACCACAGACCTGCTGCCGGGCCCATCTCCAGAGCTCGTGCCCGGTGGCTACACCAGCCCGTCGGCTGGAGACCGGGGTCCCGCGGCGCAGAGCCCCAAAAAGCTGTGAAAGGCTCCGCGAAGCAGAGAGCACGGGTGTGCACCGCGCAGCAGAAATCACCACCCAAACTTAACGAAATCCAGCAGGTCTCAGTCACAGCTCAGTCACAGAAGATGTGGCGGGTTTCGCCCGACCTTAAAAATGAAACTTTTTTTTAAAAATCCTGCTGTGGTACCAGATAGCAGAGCCTGACAAACACATGTATCCATGTCATAGGATCAGAGAATGGTTAGAGTTGGAAGGGACCTTAAAGATCATCAAGTTCCAACCCCCTGCCCTGGGCAGGGACACCTCCCACCAGACCAGGTTGCTCAAAGCCCCATCCAGCCTGGCCTTGAACCCCTCCAGGGTGTCCATTCCCAGTGCTGCAGAAGAGCAGTGAGCCCCAGCCCGGAGTAAGGAACTCATCACAGCCCTCTGCAAACCAGGACCACGAAATACCTTGCATGTGAAGAAGAGCAAACAGCACACGGAGAAGGGGAGATACAACCTGCAGACCCACGTTTAACTCCAAGAGTTGCAGGACCCGCAGACAGGAGGATGACAGCACCTTCCTCAGGACCCTTCCACGTCCCCAGGGAGGGTCAGGCCAGGTGGAGGATCTCAGTCTCCAGCCTCAGCTGAGCTGCTGTTGCATTTGAGACACGGACATACCCCCCTGCACCCCGCAGACAGCATATCCAGCAGCTCTCACGCAAACACACCACACAAGTCAGCTTTTGCAAAGCTACAACCAAAAGCTAAAAGACCGGTAACAGCAAAGAGTCCTGGAGAAAATAACAAAATCACCATTTTGCCCTGGGTTTGGGGAGTTTTGCTGGCTAGGAGTCATGTTTGTGTTGTCCTCAAGAGGGCTCCGCCACAGTATTATGAAAGAGCAGCAGCAAAAATCATCTGTGACAAAGAAACTGTCGGCAACAGCAGACATGAAACCCGTCTCAGTAAACCGGCCGCGGCGGGGCACAAAGCGAGGGTCAGACAGTGGGCAGCCCCACGCGGGTCAGGGGAGCGATGCCACGCGGGTGAGAAAGCAGCTTGTGTCCGAGATGGACACCCCCAAGCAACAGAAGGAGGTTGCAGGTGGCCACAGCGAACACCCAACACCCCGTGCGGGGACAAACCCCTCTCTGGGCAGGGGCAGGCTGCTCCGCTCCCCAAGGGAAGAGGCGAGGGCTCAGGGCTGCCCCTCACACCGCAGCTGGGAGCCGCTCCAGCGCCGGGGGAGCTTCGGTTCCAGCCCGCCGGAGCCTGCCGAGACACACAACAGCACAGCGACACGCCACCGAGGCAGCCAGCACCTCCCAAGTGCCCCACTTTGCACTCTGAGCAGCAGCGGGTCATCGCTAATTCCTTCAGTTCCAAGACCAACCCTCGCGCTGCTTCTTTAGCTCACGTCAGGCAGGACTGATAGGCCGAATTTGAATTTTTATGCATACTCCGATATATCAAAGCAGTAACCCTGCAAAGGGAAGAGGTGAATGAACCTCTCAGCTGCCACCGAGGCGACACCTCGCTGCGCCTGTCCCCCCCCTCTCGCCACACTTCAGTCTTTCACCCTTGAAGCAAATCACTTCGCTCACCCATTTAATTCATTGCCATTTCACAATTTACATTACCCAGCTGACCCCTCCTGGCTAATGGGCTCGCTCCGCGTGTGCTGTTGGCCTCAGCCTCCAGCACAATTCCTCCTTCCTTCCTGCCTTCCTTCCTTCCCTCCGGCTGCGCCCACGTCCTGGCCCGGCTCTGAACCCTCGAAGGCTGCGGCCGTGGCTACTTGTACATCGTGCTGTGCGTATATGCACACCCACACAACTGCTGCAAAAAAGCAGGCAGGAAAAAACAACGATGGCATCGGATGGGAGAGAGCGCGAGCAAGCTGCACCCTCTCCGTTGCAAGAGGATCCTGTTCGACGGGGGAAATATCACAGAAAAGCACAGGGGAAAGCACGCCCGCATGCAGGTACCCCCGCACGCAGCAAATACCATCCAAGTGCAGAAACTTTCGTTCCCAAAATAGAGGGCTGGCCCCCAGCACATTGGGACTGACCCCAAAGCGATTGCTTTGGAGACACCATGATCCCAAAGTGTTTCTGCTCTCTGTAGGCTTCGCTTTGCAGCTTCCACTCACCAAACCCTGCTTCTGTGCCCTGTCTGACCGTCAGCAAACAGCACGGCCCCAGACGTCTCTTGAAGAAAGATGATCAGAAGAGAAGCAGGTGCTCTATTTTTAGGAAGAAGACGTAAACCAAACCACACAATTGTGGCTCCGATGCAAGCCCAAAGAGGCAAAGCCAACTCAAAGCTCCTGGAGTTCTTCCAGAAAGCTGTGGACAGCCCTTGCAGAGCACGCCTGGCCCCTGCAACAAAGGTCTGATGTAGTTTTAGAACAGAAAATAACTCGTTAAAATGCCTGCAAGTTAACATAACTGTCACAAAGCGTTGATTCTCACACTACTACAGGATTCCTGCTTGAAGTGACAAGTTCTGAGTTTGAGAGGTCTGGAAAACATGCCTTTTTAAAATTTAAATCTGCTAGTAAAGTGCTAATGTTCACAACCTGTCCGTCCCACCAAGACAAGACTTAAGCCCTGTATTTCAACTCCATCACTACAAACTCCTTTGTTATCAATTACTTATTGTCTAGAATAATTGAAGGGAGATGCTGAAGCCTACCCAGGGGACCCACACTCCTGAAACTTCCTCTCAGCCCTCTGGCTACGCAGGGGAGATTTTAAGATCCCCACAATCAGGTTGCTGGGACTGGACAGGAGAGCAGAGACTGCTGTTCCCCACAGACCTTCACCCTCAGGGACCTGCGTTCTCCAGCAGGTTGGACTTTGATCGTCTCCCTGCAGTAAAACAGCCAGCCGTGAATTCGCTAAAATGGCAACGAAACGCTCCCCAAAGAAAGGAAATAAGGTCACGATGGCAGATGAAATTCAACAGTATAATTTTATACGAAGCAATGTCACAGAGCAATGTAATCTAAACTCCGAGCTCTCTGGAAGATGAGAAAGAATGGAAGATAAAATTCTTTTTGTTGCAGCAACGTAGCAGATTGATAGGCTGATAATGGGAGAAATGTCCAGGCTGAGGGACTTGGAGGCTGGTGCTGCTCAGCCTTGGGCTGCCCCTGCCCTGCCGACCCTCGGCGGGCACGCTGCGGCCAGCACACTTCTCTCAGTAGCTGCCAAGAGGTTTGCACAGAATCTGTACGACCCGTTCCCCGAGCCGTCAGTCAGGTGGAATATGAGGTATTTTCTTTGCAAATTAATACCTACATCTCTGCTCCAGATCCAAGCGAGTGCCAGCAGAGCAGAGGCAAATGCAGCATGGCAAGGAAATCTGCGCTAGCTGCGGGGCTTCAGCAGGCAATGTGTTCACGTCTCTCTTGATAAGCAAAGCTGAAAACAGTAGAATTAATCCCTCTCCGTTGATGGAACTTCTCAGAAACATTGATTTTTTGATTTAAATTTCAGGCCTTTTCCTCCCTAAACCCCTCTGCTGCGTTGTCTACCTCAAAATGAAGTCTCTGAGATACTATGCCTTATAGGAGAACGTATGGGGGGGATTTACTAACCCATTTATTTAGGCTCTGCTTGTGATCTGGTTTACCATGGCCACACAGAGGTCCATGAGAGAGCAGCTCAGGCCCAAGCACTGGGACAGGGCAGGCTGCAGAAGACAATGATGGCACAGCAGGAGTCGAGCCCCCGTCTCCCCCGAGGCAGCGAGCGGGGGAAGCCTGAGCTCTCTACGCTCCGTCAGTCACCGAACAGGTTGTGCAGGGGAAAAGGAACGAGCACCACCTTCAGAACAGCAATAAATTATTTCCCTTGGGAACAAAGATGCAACCGTGACGAGATAAAGCGGTGGGAAAACATAGCAGAAAAATTTAATGCATTCTCTGCAATTACAGCTACAGCTGCCAAGTTGTTTCTCATACTGTCACTACAGCAGCAGCGACAGCTTCGGGCTCAGCCTGACCTTCTGCCCTCACCCAAGGCAACAGCAACACTCCCATCCATTTCTGCGGACACGAGGTTTTGCTGCGATGACAAATATCATCATTTCTTCGCCAGGTCTGCAGACACAGACTCAGATTCGTGTTACTTCCCTGGTGCAAAAGGGACCCGTGTCGCTTGTAGATCTGTGCCAAGATCTTACAGGCAACCAAGGTTCTTCCACTGGCTCACGTATGATTTCTCCTCTCTGCTCTTTACCGGCAAGTTTAAGCAGCCATCCGTCTGCGCACAGGAGCTCCAAGAAACCCCAGGCAGAAAGGAGCACCAGGCCCACGCACAGCTGGAGCAACCAGCAACGTCCCCCCCGGGCTTCAGTCTCACGCCAAGGACACGAGGAAGGAGATCTGCCCTAGTTAACCATGGTAGGACCCAAGACTTTGACATTTTTCATGCCACTGCGCTCTGTTTCTTCAGTTTCACTGCAGGAAACTTTTCAATTAGGACTTTCTGCGCGTCCTGTACAACTAGCCAAGGGGAGTAAAAAAAAAAATCTTTATTTTGCCAATGTATTTAATTTTCCTTCAGTACGGCCAATGTCCGCTGCACTGCAGGAAAGCGGGTGCTGCCCTGACAGCATGCCCACCTCGCAGCGGGCTCACCGCTGGAGTGCCAGGGCTGCCGTTCCTCCCCATGGCCCTTTGCTTTTGCACACAACAAGAGCCAAAAAAACCAGCTCTTCAGCTGGCACAAATCTCTGCTGGGACTACACCCACCGCTCTCAGCAGGGACGTGGCCCCCTGCCACCCTTGCTCACATTTCCCCCTTCACTTGGACGGGCACTCTCAGGTAACTTGAAACACTATGTTTTCCCTTTCGAGCCCCATCCTCCCAATAAATTGAATAGAAATCAAAGCGAAAGAAAATAAACCAAGAAAATGCACCGGGGAGGGATGGAAATTTGAGCCCGTAGTGTTAAATTGCGCTAAATAACTGAAAATCAATGTTGGTCTTCCTTTTCATCAGGGCACAACTGTATGTACTGCAGCACTCCAGGGACACCTCCGCTTATTCCACCAGACTGCTACGTGCACTTACTTTTATTACCAGCAAGGGTCCGTTACTGAGAGTAAAAGCAATATCCCTGAAAAGAGTAATGACATCTTAAAAAAAATAAATAATGGATATAGTTGTAAAAGAAGTGCATTTCTTCTCTTACTCTATTACTTTCATAACTTTCCTAATATTCCTGCCGATGTCCAGGGGTTGCTGCCTTAAGATAATACTCAAAGGCACACCAAGAGCTACAGGGAAATATCCATTTAAAAAACTCTGAACAACACTCCAATTAAGACCCCGCGTTAGTAATCACCACTGCAGCCTTTCAGAACAACTGAAAAAACAATCCTCAATTAAGAATGTTATCTATCAGTAAGAGAAAAAAATCTACAAAACCAAGAAAACCCAAATGCTTTTTATAAAGCTGTCCCAGGTTTCCAACAGGCTCTTGACCCCAATGCATCCCGTCTATAGCCAGGCTACGGAATCCAGTTGCAATATATGTTGATTCTGCCTCGGTTAAGGGAGAGGACCTGCTGCAGCCACCCTTGTTGGAGAGGACCTGGCCACCCAGGACTGCAGACTTCTTGGTTACCATTCCACGCAAGGTGGCAAATTGGACTGGCAGCAGATTTAAGTGCACCAACACCGTGCCCCAGCTGCTTTTTCTCTACGTTACCATAAGTTCTGCTAGTCTAGACCCAAGGCACTGTGCTTCAGAGCCTGGTGGCACCATGCCTGGTAGCCTGGGATGTCCCTGACCACTTGTCAAGAGAGCAGGAACAAGGCCCATCAGAGAAGTGCAGCGTGTACAGTCTCTCCCCAACCTGAGAAAGCACTGGCATTTTCTCCATCAGCTTGGGTGGCACCTGGGGACCGAATTCGGTCTTGCCCACAGCCTCGGCTGACACAGCAGAGCTGTAGGTATCTGCTTTGGAAAGAGCTACACCAGTATGGGTCACCTGCCCAACCCACCGTGCTCAGGAGACCATGGGAAGAAGAAATGGCTCCAACTGGGAGCGGGGTTAGGGTTACTGCCGCAGCTGGCTGAGCGTTCAGGGGTGGACACTTGCTTGGGTACTGTCAGACAGAAACTTTCTGACAAAGTGGTGACTCAGGAAAACAGCTTAATCCAATTAGTAAATGTTTTGATTTTGCTTTGCCAGGTGGCAAAAGCAGAGGAAAAGCAATTCAATTCAAGTGGTCACACACAGGCACTCCCACTTTTCTGTTTCGGATCCCACCACCTTCCCCAGTGTTATTTATTACGTGGTTTGGAGCTGGGCTCGGGCGTCGGAACTGAGACTGAGTCACCCCTTGTGAGATTCTACACACAGGGCTGGTGGGAGACCGGGTCTTAACACTCTTCTTGAGGAATGGGTATTAGATAATAAATACCCTCATCCTGCTTTCACAAGGGATCAAACTGCTGGGAGCTGAAGAGCCTTCACCAGAGGGATTTTGTGGCGCACAGGCATCAGAGCTGGATCTCCTAAATCCAGGCACCTGGATCCTAAAACCTTCACAAGTGCAGATGGTACAGCTTGAACAGACACTGCAGTCCAGAACCTAAAATATTGCCCATTACCTAACCATCACAGAAATAAATGTCTCTAACTTCTGGATACAAACTGGAATTTTCAAATTAGCATCTGCATCTTCCAAATAAAATGAGAGAAATTGCCCATTAAATCAAATGACAATGAAGTGGGGATTCAGCCGCAGACATATTCAAGGAACCTGACAGAGGGACAGAAAACTGCTTGGCTCCATTAATGTAATGATGCATCTGATGAGGAAGTCACTTGGGGCCTGTTAGCATGAAAACTGCAAGAACAAGATCCTACAAGCCTGATATTTCGGCGCTCCAGATTGCCTGTGCCAAGTATAATCCAACCTATGATTTAGAGCCACCACCTAGAGATACCTCAAACCAGGACACAAATTTAAGAGACAAAGACCAGACATCAGTTGACAGATAAAGAAGTTTTGAAAAACTATCTAACCTGGAAGTATAAACTTAGCAGAATTTGCCCCAGTTGTTAAAAGCCTCTCTTTTCTTGGTTATGCAACATCTGAAAAAAAAAAATCTTTGATTTGAAACAGGACATGTTAAAACTTTAATAGAGATGTTGCTGAATTCTTCTGCACAAGCAGCTTTTCCAAACATCCTCATCCATCAAAATGATTCGTTGCTGATAATTAGCCTCAGAAAAATGCACTTAATCAAAGTGACATCCATTACTTCTCGCTACTGTAAATAGGACTGTGGCTTCTGACAACGATTTTCTGGAAAGTATTCAGACTATTTAAATTAGGCAACAAATAAGCTTCTAATGGCACTTATCTGAGATACAGTTTAATTTTATTTATGGGCTTTTTTTATACCTGCTCCATCCCAGTTGTCAGCATTGCCCAAGAAAAGAGAATGCAGCAGATCAAAAACTGCCATAGTCAGGACAGCAAAGATCACAGGGATGCCACAGCTTGTGGTATAAAACAATATTTATCAATTCAGCAGATGTGCTTTCTCAGCTGCCTTTAATCAGCAAATACCAGTATCACTTTAGAACAGAAGCCTTCCTTACAGAGCCCAAACTTGCAGCACCGATGGGATGCCGCAGTCAGCTCCTTCTCCCTTCCAGCGGCAGCCTGGCTTCTGCACCCACGGGCACCGTTGCACAGAGGATCCCCGTAACCGGAGGAGCCACGGGCCAAGCCTGGGACAGGGTAGCCAGGCACAAGCAGTATTTGTGCCCCCAGTTCTTCACCTTCTTTTTATTACAGGCGCAACATCCTAAACTCTGCCTTTACTCTTACATTCCAGTGGCTCTGAATACTTTCATGACAACAAAACATCAGTGGGATAAGAAACTCAATACTGCCACAAGAGAGCAGAACAGGTGTTTTTCTCTTCCAGTACTGACATTGATAGAACCCTCCAAAAAGAGGGAAAGAAACTTCTGAACTAGACAGGACTTATGCCAGACAGCTGAGGCAACTGCAAGGTTCCCAAAGAGAACCTTCTCTCCCCAAAGGAGAAATTGCCTCCCAGTCCCTATCAGTCAGATTTATGCCAAATTAGCAGTTTCCTCTGGAAGCTTAGAGCTGAATGACAGTTAATCCTGTTTCTATAACCTCAAGACTGGCCTTGCAAAAATGTCAGGGATGGTATTTAAATAGGGTTGCACTGCATTGAAATACAGCTAAGCCCAAAGCCTTCCAGACGCCTCGTGGTAGCGAGTTCCAAAGATGAATAAGATGATCTTGGAAAGAGCACTTCCATTTGACAACTCTAGATTTGCTTGTCATTAGGCTTTTCTCTCGCTGTTGCACAAATCCATTTACCTCCCCCATTCCCCTTCTAGTCGGTCTTTTCCTATTTGCTTCCTGGCTGATATATTGCCTTCCCCCACACAACATTCAAAGTATTATTTTAATTTTCATGTCAGTCAGTCTACCTGCCAAAGAGTAAGCCCTACTTAGTTAGACTGTCTGTCTTCACCTTTCCTATTCTAAAAAGAAAAGTAAATTAGGAGCAGCCTATTTTATCTATTGCACCTCGTATTCACTGATTAGCTCTCTCAGTTCTGTGGGTTATCTGCACATGCTCCTGCCTGCTATACCACAGCTCTCTAATTAGCTACTTGTTCCAGCAGGCTCTCGTCTCCTCAAGCTCCAGCATTACCTCATTCTCTTACCTCAGTCCAGTGTTGGTGTCTCCTCAGCATCCTCTGTGATGAGGATGGTTTAATACATTTATAACAGAAGCCGTTCTAATTGCCTGGAAGCAGCAAAACCTGGATCCCCTTACAGCCTCCCATCCTTCTACTCTTCCGCCCTCCCTAGAAGCCTCCTCACTTTGATCAGCACACGACCATTCTAGGGGGAGTTTTTCAAAAGCAGATATTTGAGATGCTAATGTTTTTAGTATTTCTCTTATAAATAAATGAGATATTTAGCGCTATGGGTGTTTTCCTTCAGTTCTGCATCTGTAAGTCCAACGAGCTCTATTTCACCATTCTCAGTTCCCCATACTGTTTAAGTAGGGGAATTTTTTTCCTCAGCACATTCCCGTCAGTGCTATAACAAAGCACTTCAAAGCACATCTCTGAGCTGCTTAGTATTTATAAGCACCGTAAAGCCAACAAGGCTTTCTGCTCTTCTTCTGCTAGCCTAAATCAGCTCCTTATTCCGTTGGTTTGGAATAGACTAATCTACTAGTTATAATTACTCCAGCGAGCTTGCTTCATCTATAAAATCGCAGTATCATTAACAACTTGGACTGAAGCTGAGGCCTAGCAGCAACATTTCCAAAAGCCTGTGGCTCGCTTCAACTCCCGGTGAAGCCAAGAAGACTACATGTGAACAGCCAATGTGTGTTCATCGATTTGCATTCTCAAACATACTGTGAAGGGTTCAATATTTTCTAGATGAAGGGGAAAATCAAACAACTAAGGATAGCAGCACATAAAGCCAGTGAAACAAAGGTATCTTGAGAAACAGGCTAATGAATGTAACCAAATAATCCAGAGTATCTCCACGCTAAATAGAGATTCTGAATCAGAAATAGTCAAATCTAGGTTAAAATTAAGGCTAAGGGGTATACCAATGAAATGCAGAAAAAACAATCTGCAATTGCCATCTTTTGTGTTTCAGACAGGTCAAATACTTAAATATGAAAACAGGTAAAACTCTAAATTTCAAACTTATCCAAGTGAGTCATATTATAAACGTTCTGAAATCCAGACATTTTCCGCAGCAGGAATTCCCTATCAACCCCTCATCTTATGCCATAAAACTACATTAATGCTTAAGTGCCTGTTAAGGAAGTCAGGACTTTAAAATCTCGAGGATCACAGACTCATTTTCGAGACAGATCAATTCTTATGCAGCTATAAAAGTTAGAAACACTTATATAGAACATTTGTATATCCCACATGCTCGATTTCAAATTCTCATTTTTTTTTTGCATCACACTTGTACACATAAAAATTGAAATTACCTTTTAAAAAAGATGCACAAAAGCCTTGATACAGGTGTGCACGACAGCTAGCCAACAGCTAACTCACCGGCAATTGAAAGGTTTTTTCAACAAGAGCTACATCTCTTTCTGTTTACATCACACAGTTAATCGGTGGGAAAAGATTACAATATTACTGACTCCCCATTAGCACCGTAGCCCCTTGACTTTTATGATATGAACAGAGTTGAAGAGAGGGTTGTTCTCGTTCCTCTTCATTTAACGGCTCTGTTCATGTAATTTGCTTGCCAGTCATTGCATTCCTCCTTTTGATTTAGCCCACTCAACCCGTGTTGAGAGCCAGTCAGGCAAAGCAGGCTTGTCGCTCAACCCGTAGAGACCATTTCTTGAGACAGCCCAAGAAAGGGAGAGTTGTGCCACATCCACAGCAGCTCTTTAGAGTTACTCTGCTGCCATCAGCATCCCCTGCTGCGGAGACAGCCTCTGAGAACAGCCTTGCCTCCTAAATAAATGTATGTCCTCAGCCCAAACTCTGCCTATGGCTTAACAGGGAGTTTTGCCAGCCCCTCACCTCACCAACTGCATCCCAAACAGGGGTCCCCTTTCCTTCCTTGATGGGACCCCCACACGCAGCAAGCTTCCCAGCATACCCCCGCATCTCGACGTCTGCTGGCCCAGTACACCCACAACTCCCAACGCCCAGCACCTCCAGCGCATCCGCCAGCCCCAGCACACCCAGGAGTTCCCAGCACCTTCCACCCCCGGCCCTGTCCCCGTGGCCTCCCCGTCCCTTTGGGGGGGAGGTCCCCCCTGCGATGTG
>JAOXJK010000007.1:3509502-3524538 GCA_025774025.1 Xenus cinereus
GGTCCCCCCCGGCGCCCCGCAGCCCGCTGCGCAGGGCAGAGCTGTGCACAGGACATTTGCTCCTCGGCAGGCGAACGGCAGAGAGCAAGAGGAGCCAATGGAAAAGCTGAATCGCCAGGAGGAAATAAAACCGCTCGCAAGACACGTCCACGGCTGACAACCAAACCCAGACCCACCCCCAGCCGCCCCCCCCCGCCGAAAAGAAAAGTGTGGACGGGAGGCAGACAAGGCGATGGCTCCCCAGTCGTGCTGGAAGCAGAAGCACAACCTCCTCTCCGGACCCACGGCACTTAAATCATCCGAACAGCCCCGGTATTAAATGAGAAACCGTGAACACTGATGAGTCAGTCATCTGTCCAGCTGCCAAGTGTCGTGGCCGGGAGGATGTATCCCCCGTCCCTCGGCGCGTCGATGTCTCTGATCGAGGGTGGGGGGATCGCAAAGCCTGGGAGAGACCCAAGGTGACCGCTCAGACAAAGAGCTGTGTATGGCCGGCTACGTGCAGTCTGCCCTGCCACACACAAAAGAGATGAAACTCAACCAGCTCTCAAACTATCCTTTCAGAGGGTTAAGAGCTTCTCTTTGCTCTCCTTTTTCAACCCACATCACCAACCAGAACACGGATATGACACCGCTCCCCATGTCAGCTAGAGCTACTAATCAGACCAGTGTTAAGCTGAAACTTCGCTTCATAAAGCAACAGAGCCATTCAGTGCTGTAAAGCCAGCGTACAGACGCACAAGGCAAGATCACAGTTCCTAATCTTTTGGGTTCTGGCTTCATCAGTGAAATTTATCTGTGCCGTGACAGGAACACCGATTTCATAGACCCTTTGTGGAAAGTGGGAAGGACAGAGAGAGCTTGGAAGAGGAGACGTGGCGCCGCTGCCGTGAGCTGATTCTTTGTCCCTCATGTTTAACTTCTGAGTGCGAGGCAGGCAAATAGCTGAAACGCTCCAACTCCTGTCAGATGTACTTCCAAGGGTCTCACCCAAAGCCTCTCCAGCCCACTCCTACCACCTTCCCACAGCTTTGCCTCCAGTACACACTGCATAAGCTATATACAGGCAAAAGAGCTTCAAACAGCTGAATACTAAATTGGCAATAAGCAGACATCTAGGGGTTTTGCTGCTGGCTGCAGAGATGTGATCTGAGGCTTCTCAGACTGTCTTTTCCCTTTAACGACTCAAACCCCTGTAAATAAGTTCCCAGGTGACCAGGTTCCAAAGTCCTGATCAGCTGCTGTTCCCGAGTTTCTGGAAGAGCAACCAGCATATGAAATTTCTGCTGAACACAGCCCCAGAAGACAACACAGTTCACTCTCAGCACTTTGGATGATTCTCACCGATGTTATTTGCCGCTTAATTCTATACCCTCAGAGCTTTTCGATTCCTTTTAGCTGCCACGTGCACACCGCAGCCCAGGCTCTGCACTGAGTAACGCGTCTGTGCAGGGCCTTGGGCAGCAGGGAGGTTGTTCTATGATATACATTGATCCAAAACTTGGTCTTTAAGAGAAACCAAGCCAAACTCCTGTCAACTCAAGGACTCCCTGTGGATCGACTGATATAAACACAGAAGTTATCTGACCATCTCTAGCTCACATTGCAAAGGAGGATCTAACATTAATTTAATCACAAAAAAAAGCCACAAATAAGTCTTTCCTCTTAGAGCTTAGCTATGATAAATTATGCCAAAAGCATACTCTCTCTCTCCAGGCCACCTCCAGCAAAGTTCTAGCCCAGTTGAGATGTCTTATCGCTGTGAGGCCAGGACGGCATCCTAAAACTGGACTTTCAGGGAGAGAAAAAATAAATTTTAAAAATAATCCCTTATTATAATGCATACTTTAAAGTGGGGACCCAGGTGCCCAACTCCAAATGTGGGCAACTACAATTGCATTTGAAGGAGACCGTCGCACAGAGTAATCTCCATTGATTATTAATTGCCTGTTTAAAGGAGCAGGTTGTCTCTTTCCCCGGAGGAAAGGCCGAGCGCTCCGGCTGCACAACCACGGCCACGCCGACTGCCATGTGGAAAGGGCACCTTCACTCACAGCTTCTGCCCTGCCTTACGCTGCCCGCAGCTCCCGCTGCCCCGGGTCCAGGCAGGGAGGTCCAACTGTGACCCTGCACCCACTGAAAGCGCGGGATGCTCGTATCTACACACAACCGTCCTCTTCAAATGGCAAATGCTTGTCTTTTGGGCTTCGGGTGTTGGTTGTGTTTGTTTTTTTTAAAAAACTCCACAGGATTCTTTTAAAACCTTCTTAATCCATCTCTCTTGGCCTCAGATCATGTGCCAGATTAATAAAGGAGAGGGGTAAATATTTGTTTTGTCTCATTAGTGTTAAGAAATTGTAGTAAAATCCAATTATAACAGTATCTCTGGAAACACAATTTCTGCTATGTATTTTGCATCTGAGCTGCTTCTCCCATCTGCAGGAGCAGCTACAGTTTTAATATATTCTTTCTTATTCTCGCATATGAAATCATTCAGCATTTTTAAAATTTGGCACATTTATTTATTCTGGATGAAGGTTCGGTAAAACAAATATTGCATGCTCCTAACTGATAAAGATGTCTTCATCAATTACACAGTGACTTTAAGACACGTTGCACATCAGTGTCTCAGAAAAAAGTGCTCCTGCGCTGCACACAGATCTCCTGACACCGGCACAGAGAATTTGCAACCCTCCTCTCCGCCCAAACATATGGATTCTGAGCTATAGAAAAGCCACAGCAACCTGGCTACTTCTTCAAAGCACTAGTGGTATAAAATAAAAAATTCATGAACAAGCTTGTTTATTGCATAGTCTTCAAATACTACTTAAAAAAAAAAAATAATCCCAAAGTGGTTTACAGCTAAATACAGGACTGAAGCTTTATTTTTATCTTCCCTTTCCTTCCTTCCTCCAGAACCATGTACCACTAAAAATGCACGCTGTAATCAGCATATGGAAACCTCAACACTATTCCACTTTCTTGCTACGACACCGTCTCTCCCCCAGCTTGGCCAGCTCCCCGGCAGCCATCGGCACGCCAGGAGGGGGACACCCTACTGCTCAGCCTCTTGGGAACACGGCAACTGGGATCAAGGCGAGCGTGATCCACACCAGATCTCCCCGTTGGTCTCTCCTACCCTTAAACTGCAGCTAGACACAACCACCGTCCCAGTTTAGCAAACCCAGCTGCCCCTCGGCGCACGCTCTAGCAGAAACCTCAGAGCTGCACCAACCTTGGGTTTCTTCAATAAGCTTTCTCACGCGTGGGCTGCTCGCAATCCCGTTCTTCCCTTGCTGTATTTCCACCTGGGGCACGCAGGAAAGCTGCGCCGCCGACAACACCGTCCCCCGAGACTGGAAACACAGGCAGAAGACCAGTGACAGCCCACACATCTGCCTGTGCCTGGCCACGGGGGCTCTGCAACGCGCGTGCCCTGCGGAGCTCGTCAGAGGCTGCTCAGGTTCCCAGCACCCAACACACAGCTTTGCCTCAGAAGAAATTCCACGGACTGGGAGCTTGTTGCAATATATCTTAGGATTTTTATTTTTTTTTTTTGACTAGATGTATCAAAGAGGAGGAAGGACACAACCCAGGTTCCTCTTCTGCTTCCTTGCTCACTACATACCACAGAAACCACAGAGCATCCTCCTGCTTCCCACCACGACTCAATCCCAAACTGCCCGGGGCCATTAACAGATCCCATAGTCCTGCGTCCTGGTACCTGCACCATGTAACCGCCCGGACCTGCCAGGCACCGTCAGGAGCTACAAAGCTCTCAGTGACACCCCCTGCTCTGTTGGCACCAAAAAAAATAAAGACCCTCCCAGATGCTCTTCCTCTCCTCCTTCTAGGGACTGGGGTGCGCAAAGAGAAGAAATAGCTGAACCTAGGTTTTGGGCAAATTCTCGCATAAGCTACAGTCTGAATCCCTCCTCTCCCACTACGCCATCCTGTACAAGGAGACGGAGGGAGGAGGTCCTGCCGGCAGCTGTCTGTTCCAACTCCATCCTTTTTCCCAGGAGGATGTCTGGGGAGTCTGGATGTGCAGTCAGGAAAGCAACTAACTCATGTCCAGTCTCAGCATCCCCTCCCCAAGCAAAGCCACCTTTCCTCGAGCGTCGGTGCCCAGCACATACCGCGACACCGCAGCCAGCTCCCGCTGTGTCTCCTGTCACCTCTACTGGGATGGGAAGGAAAAACCCTGGCTGAGAGCAACGGTGGAGCAAGACGCAGGGTCTGACCTTTCTCTTGCTGTTGGCAGAGACGTGGGGCTGCAGCACAACCTGTCGTTAGAGAGGCAAAGCCAGCCTGGCCGTGCCCATGGCTAGGCTAAACCCAGCCTTTCGGGCAGCAAAGAGGCACCAGCGGGGCAGGAGCCTCCAGCTGCTCTTTGCTGGCCCAGGCTCATCCTGAGGCAACAGCGTCTACTCACTCCTCATGAGGGCTGTTGGAGCCAGGCTGCCCCAGGACACCAAGGACCTTGCCACGTCCTCTCCTCCCTTCCACAGTGTTTCCCCAGCCACGGCTGCAGAGTCTGGCCCTGCGTCCCTGGTCCGTCAGCAAAGACGAGCTCAGCCGCCGCCAGGCTCTGAGAGCCTCTCCGAATAACAAAGCCATATAGGAAATTCTGCTCTTTCTTTTTCTATATTTATTAAAGTCTATACAATCATCTTCTATTTGCTTCTCCTCCCACAGCTCTTATGGTTACCGGGTTACAGTTGTTTCCCCATCTCTTTTTGTTTTTCGCTTCTGAGTGACATCCCTGCGGGGTCTCCTAATGGCCCCAGCGCGTGGGGAGACGCATGCTCGGTCTCCAGAGCCGGGCTGGAAGGCAGCACCCCCCTCCTGCACCAGGGACAGGCGACGGCCGCCGGCGTTGGCACCGCTCTCCCGGCGAGGAGGGGCAGCGAGCTGGCACGGCAGCACCACACAGCCCCGCCAGAGGAGAGGGCAGAGAAGCAGCAGACCCTGCGTGTAGGCGAGGTCCCACAACAGACCTTCCATCCAGCTCAGCATCACCTTTGCCCAGGCACCAACCTCAGCAGATTTCGGGGCGGGATTTCTCTTCGGGGGCATCCCCGTGGAGGAGCTGGGGTGCTCGTTTCAGGCACGGAGCTGCTTCCTCTGCCACCGCCTCTGCAGCACGTGCTCCTTATCTCTGTGAGCACCAGCTAGCGTCACTGGCAGTCATGTCTCTGTCTGTCGGAGGAAGAGACCCAGATTGTTATCCCACCGTCCCCTCTCGCTCCACAGAGGTCATTTGGTGACTTATTGATGCCATTCACAGACATCAGCAGCCCTAGAACCCAGACAATGTGTCCAGAGCCACGGGAGGATCTTCTACACCAAAGCGTGGCCTGACTGGCCTTCTGAGAGGGGCCACGGTGGGGAGAAGCCCACGCACAGACCAAGTGGCAGGGTTCTTTCCCCAAAAAAATACATTAAAAACATCTCTTCCATTTTCTAAGCACAAGTCCCCTGACCAAGTGATAAATCATTGCAATCAGAATGAATCCCAACCCTAAAGATAATCAACAAGAAGCACAAATGGTGGCGGCTGCAGGAGCTGCCCCTGCCACACCTGTGTGGAACAGCCCCATGAAAGGAGCATTTATCAAACCAAAGGGACAGGAATTATTAACTAATGAACTTGCAAAGTTACTCTCTGATAATGTATGAGCAAGAGCTAAAAAGACCAGCGCTAAGGCCCCAGGCATTAATGCCCTGAGCTTGGTACGGAAAAGGGGAATCTGGGGAAGATGGGGAGTCTATTTCCTTTAATAAGATCATTTTCTCTGCCTCACAAACACTTCCATGTCCAGAAGCAACTGCCTTCCGTTTCATTTAATTGTTTTTTCAGCTTCTTGTCGATGGTCATGGATTTTATACTTTTTGATTCCAAGAGTTTGAAGTGCTCCAAGGGATGTGAACAAGGCTCATAACAACATCCAAGTCATGATTTCCAGATACTCTGAGCAGTTTTGGCCCAAGTCATGCTTTGTGGATACAACAGCTGCAGAACACACACACACACATCTACCCGCAATGTATGAAGTGCTCAGTCTCCAGATTAAACCACTGTATCCAAATTTGCGCCTCCGTGGAGAGTTGGACCGTCCACGTCAGGGGCTGCTGTTGCTCAAAACTTCCCCAGAACTGCTGAGCCCTGTGACAAATCCATCCATCGCTTCGCTTTCAACGTGCGGAGGCAATTTAGCACCACAGGCCTCACGGAAAAATTAGCATTTTGTGTATTTCACGTTGAAAATGAACAGGAAGCGTGAGTCAGTGCAAAGCTCCACAAGCCTTTCCCCCGCTGGCAATGCTATTTTCTAGAAGATAAAAGTAGAAATTGCGCCTTCCAGGTCCAGAGCCGCTTTTCTTATTAGACAACCCCGTATTAGCAATTCAGCCCCACATCTCCCCGTTCCCTTCCGGCCCGATGCACACGTACGCTGTGTACAACGGGGTAAAGCTCAGGGCAGGCAAAGCCCTGCTGAGAAGGCTTTTCACTCCCCTTCGATCCCACCAGCGGCACACGGAGCACAGGGGTGGCACAGAGAGGCAGCTCCAGCCCGACGGCCGGGAGCCCGGTGACACTGTCCATCGGTGGCCCTGCCGAGGGCGAGAGGACCAGGAGGAGCGAGCCACAGCCAGCCCCTTCCTCAAGAAGCATCCTGCAGGGATCCTGGGGTGTTCCCAGCAGGAGCAAAAGTAAACAAGTCACGCCGATGTCCGTGGTGACTGCAAAGCCTAAATAACACCAGGAGAAAGGAAGGAGGGGAAGCCCATCCTACACACCCTTGACAAGGATGATGAAGGGGAGCGGCTCCTTCTCCTCAAGCCAGGGCTGGGGCCACCACACCGGTGAAGCGAGATGGCAGGACACAGCCAGGTTTCATCTCCTGCAGCGTTCTTTTCTTTCACCTCACCCTGCAGCGCTCTGACTTGATCCCAGTGCCCTCCTGACCGCCCAGCCCCTGCGCTCCCGCTCCCTGTCCCTCTGCCAGAGGCACCGGTATGTGCCATGGCGGGGAGGTGACCGAAGGGACACCTGCAGCCCTGGGAGCCCTTTCCACACGTGCATCAAGTTTCCAGTTTAACCCTCACTATTTTACTTTCGGCGTTGCATTTCCATGCTCCCCTTTTGCAGAGGTTTGTGAGGCAGCTGCAACCGTGCGGGACAAAGAAGAGGCCGGAGACAGCAGGGAAGGGCTGATGGGCAGGATGAGGAGCACAGGAGAAGGCATGCACCAAGGGCCACCCAGAGCAACCCCAAACCTCCATCTTTCAGCAAGAGTCCATTGCAGACATACTGCAATTCAAAAACATCCCCCAACTTCTGGGAGCAAACAGGCTTCAGCCTCTCTCCAAGAGCCTCCTGGAAAAGGCACTTATCTCCCCTTCTTTGCTTGGCAATACTAAGTAGTACCAAAAGAAAAAGCTGAAGAAAGCGTTTGCAGTGGCAAGTGCAGGGAACCAGCCTGGGCTTTCCTAAGGCCACAGCTCTGCTCCCCATCCCGGTGTCCTTGGGCAGAGGTCTCCAAGGGTCTTGCTCCTGCAGCAGGACCTCACTCACTCCTCTTCCTCCAGATGTGAAGATTCAACTCCCCACTGGAAGCAAACCACTTACACCAGCGATCTGCACCAAAGGACAGAACGGGCATGAGGCTCCAGCCGAGCTCTGCCTGCAGCCACCCATCCAGACCGACCCTTTCCACCAGGGACGGGCTCTGGAGTGCCCACACGCTCTTACCAGCATCTCAGCCATGAACAGCCTCGGAAGGAGGGGCAAATCCAAAATACAGCCTGCTGAGCCAAAGTCACTAGCCCTGCCGGGAAATTCCTGACCCAGCAATCTCCAGGGCTATTTATGGATTACAACATTAAACTATGTCTTCCTTATAGGAGCTATATGCTGAGGAGCTGGTTTTCCAGAGTGCCCAGCCCTTCCCCAGCAAGGACATGACCCTTCCTTCCCTTATCGCGGTGTTGGGTTTGCAAGGCAGCCTGGGAGCACGTACAAGTTCATTTAAAAGCAGAATCATCCCCAAGGCTCAAGAAATCAAGCAACCAGGACTCACACTGCTGGAACTAAGAAAGGATCCCTCACTGATGTTCCTTCACCGTGAGGCCCCACCGGTCCCACTGGGGAATTCTGAGGCTGCACACACCGGAGTCCCCTGGGACATCACCAGGCCTTTAATGACAGGGTGCTGGGGCACACGGGGGTAACACCAGGCTCACGATTCATGCCAACCAACCACGAAAAATCTTAAAGCTAAACACATTATCATGGAATCATGGAATTGTTAGAGTTGGAAGGGACCTCTAGAGATCACCCAGTCCAACTCCCCTGCCAAAGCAGGGTTCCCCAGAGCACATCACTCAGGAGCATCCAGGCGGGGCTTGAAGATCCCCAGAGAAGGGGACTCCCCACCCTCCCTGGGCAGCCTGTGCCAGTGCGTTATTAAACTAAAAAAAAAAGAACAACTCACTTGTCACAGCCGCCAGCTCTGCTCCGGGAGCCAACAGCCAACCTTCTACTGTTACCTGCTTAAGAAGGGGAATATAATTCCTACCGACACTACAGCGAGTCCCTACACCCCAGGCACTCCTCTGTTCACGGCCATCGGGTATTGCTCATCCCAGTGCAGCTCCACTCACCGCCCAGACTCACCCCTCGGCCGTCTCCCAGGTCCCTGCTCCAGCAGCTGGCACCATGAGGAAGGCCAGAAAGCCAAAGCCAACTGGCTCTTGGCCAGTTATAATTCTCCCACGAGGACTCCTCTTAGTCCCCACAAATCCTAACGCTCCATCGGTCTCGCTCCTGCCAGTGCACCCCTCTGCAGGCAGCAGCAGCCCTCCTTGCTCCAGCCCAGGGGATGGAAAAGCTCTCCTCCAGCTACAGCAAGGCTTAAAAGTCCTTTGCCCTCTTGCTCTTGCCCAATACGTTTTTTTCCTAGGGCTTCCCCTTCCACACCAAGCTTACCCAGGACCAATGTCACCCTCTCCACCTTGGGAACCAGCCAAAACCCTCATCTTGGTAGACGAACAGTTGCAAGGAGGACAATGCTATCTGTTCCCATCAGGGTGAGCAAGGAGATGCTCTCAAGGCAGAGCTCATTACTCGCCAGAATCATTAGTCACAGGGGTGTATCCTGGTATCCCACAGCACACGATCCTGGTGGTGTCTCACTCCCCAAGCTGTTATACGCTCTACCAAATTTGCCAGTGGCCTGTATTTCCCAGACTCATGTCACAAAAAAAAAAAAAAAAAAAAAAAGGAAAAAAAAATAAAAATAACAGGAAATTGCTAATTATTGCTAATGATCTCCTGGGAAAATCCTCCCTTCTGCACAGCCCCAAACTGCTGTAAGCAGCTAGGGATGAAGCAGGGAGAAGAAACTTCTCTGTGCTCCAGTCCCCTGCAGAACACTCCCTTCTATTGAAAGCAGAAAATAATAGAGAGACGTGGGAGGAGGAAGAGTCTTTTCACACTGTTCAAGGATACAAAGACTTACAGAAATAAACCCCAAGAGGCAGGCCTGTCAGCCCACCTGCCAGACCAGGATGCGATGGGACAAAGAGGGGGATGTCTCCGGGATTTGAAGACAGGAGACAAACAGACGGGGAACACTGAAGCAAACATCTTCTGTGGGGTCCCACAAGGCTCTCTGCTCTGCCATGGACTCAGAAGTGATGGTGATGACTGCAAATTATTCAGTACGGTCAAACCTAAACCAGACTGTAAAGAGTTGCAGGAGGATCTTGCAGCACTGAGCCACCCGACGATAAAATGCCAGATAAAAATTAGCATCAATAAATGCCAACCTAATCCAAAAGGAGAGGGAAAAAAAAAAAATCACCTTCCTGCACAGGCACTAAAAGGTCTGCAAATTAGAACTCAGAAAAGAGACAAAGTCACAGTAGATAATATCACAAAGCCAAAAGCTGACTGTCGGTGGTGGTCAAAACCCAAAATGTTCAGAGAGGCTGTTATACTAGAGATAAACCCACTGTGGAGCCACACACTCTTCTGGTTCCCTTCTTCAGAGACGATATGGCACAGAGAAGGGCATCGGAGAAAACTACGGGGTTATAAAGTGGTTTGTACAAGGAGAGACTAAATAGATCAGGAGGAGTCTTTAGCCTGGAAGGAGACATGATGAAAGGCAGGTGAAATCAGAGCGGACAAGCAGGGAGCAAGCACATCACAAGAGCCATAGGGATCCGGGGAAATCACAGGGCAGCAGGCTCAAAGGAAAAGCAGCGTGTTTTATCACAGAGCGGCCGCATCAGACAAGTCCCATCCTCTTGCGGAGGCAGAAAGTACCAATGGCTTCGAGAAGAACCAGGTAAACCCCAGGGGAAGCATCCATCCCTGTCTTGGAAGCACAACCGCTGCGTACAACCTCCAGCTCAGGGTCCTGATCTGAGAGGCTGCGGCAGCACAGCCCTGGGAAGGGCTCCTCTGTCCCTGTCACCAGCCGCTGTCAACAACCACCAGGTCAGAGGCACCTGCACTCAGACCTAGGATGGCTCTTTGCTTGTTTTTATTCATAAGAAGGATGAATGAGATGTTCCACACTCCAGCACAGCTTGGCAGGGACGCAAGAGAAACGCTAATAAGCTCCAAAACAAATTGCGGGCAGCACTTGGGAACCAGGCGTGGAGGCCAGGGAGAGGTCGCTGATGGGGAATTGGGAGGATTCAAATAGATGCTGTAAATATTTTTGCAGAGCAGAAAGAGCCTTGAGCACAGGCAATGACCTACTTTGCTGTTCTCCAGCGAAGGGTGACACAGCCCTGCCAGAACCCAACGGCAGTTTCTAAGGAGGACATTCGGCATGTCAGGGGTCCTTCGTTAAAGGGAATAGCAGGGGGGGGTCCCAAAAACCTCTTCCCACTGACCCAAGTATGCTGGCGGGTGCTCTCCCATGGCAGATTTTGCAGCACAATCTGCTGACAGTCCTGTCGAGCCCTGGATTTCAGATTCCTGCCCTTTCCCAATCAGCTGAGGAAAACAGCTGATCTCTGCTACAAAAACACTCTGAAAATACAGGGTGTTTGGTCCTGTAGTTTTATGGCTCCCTATAGCAATTTCTCCTGGAACAGCAAGGCCAGGATCCCCATGGGCAGCCAGAGCAACAGTTGTTGCAATCCATAAAGGCTGACTTCTTGGAAGCTGATAAATGTCTAAGCTAGTAATCTTGCCTGGAGGAACTGGTTATTAATTAGCTGCAGAGTCTGGTTCAGTGTAAGCTCTGCCAAAGAAGCATCTCCCCATTCATTTTCAGAAAACAGAAAACTTAAGAGACAACAACAGGTTCTGGGCTGCAGGGACCATCCTCATGCTAAACGGAGACAGTCTATCTGATACATCTGAAGTGTCATGGGAGAAGCCATGGGAGAGTCAACCCAAGCCTGGATGAGAGTGTTCACCCTGAGCAAGAATCCAGTTTAAGCAATGTTTTTTTCTTTTTCTATTTTTTTTTTTCACATTCATATCCTTCAGATACGGGTTCAGGTCAACTTTCCCAAACTCTCTCATAGGCTCAGCCCTGGGAACTCACTGATCTCAGATTCAGCGAGGGCAGCAGGCAAACGCTTGTCTTTGGACTCAGAGGCTTTGACCAGAGCAGCAGAAGATGCCTATAGGCATTTTTAGCCTTGCTGCCACCGCTCCAAATCTTGCTGTGATTTCTAGGGCCAGAAAGTATGACCTGTCCTGGCTGCCCACTCAGGTGGGACAGAGGACAGACCCCACCACAGCACAGCCCCTATCAAGCCAAGCCCCCTCTAGCTAGCACTCCATCAGCACGTCCAGGGCTGCCCCACCAGCCGTGCTCACGGGTCTCTCTGGTTGCTGCTCTCCAGCCCCCAGCCTCGGCTCCTCAAGCACTTGCACTGGAGCAGCCCCTCCAGCTGGGACCCACCTTCTCTCCACGTCCCGCTCCCAAATCCATGGCGAGGTACCCGCACCCCAGCCCCACTCGCCAACTGTTTATTCCAAGTATAAACAGCAGCACTGAACCTACGAGAGTGCAGGGTGGCAGACAGACAGATCTGTAAGAGACATTAAAAACAGACATGAGAAAAGCCACATACGTCTAATGCAAAGCCGCGATCTTCCTAAGCAGCTTCTCCAGGTACCATCGCGCGTGCCGCCTTCTTTCACCTTTTTCTTCTTAAATAAGCCATTGTAGTGGGAGGACGTAGCGGATGGAAAAACCAAGTCTCCTCTCGCACGTCCCTGCTTCTCCCGCAGGCCCCTTTACCCGTGCAGGATATTTTTGCATGAGTCCTTCCATATGGCCACTCATCCATCACTGCTTCTTGCCAGAGTGCCCTTACATGGGCACGGCAGAGGAAGCAGGGCTGCTGGCCGGAGGAAATCCTCTATTCCCCTAAGTGACGGACTAGCTCCTTGTACAAACATTTACCCAGATTTCCCACGAGGTAGGAAAGTAAAATTTAGGCTATTTGTACCCTCTGGGTGCCAGAAATGTGTATTTGCTCTCCAAACATACTTTCAAGTGCCTTTAAGGTTAACCCCTTGCTTTCCAACTGGATGGGACTTCCAGGACCGTTGTCCCCTCGCAAAGAGGGCCAGGAGAAAGCACACGCAGACATTTACACACCTGCCTCCACGCTCAGGCACCTGAGAAGATGGAAGAATTCCTTCTTCTTTTAAGCCATCTCCAGGTTTGTTAAGGGGATAATTGAGGCTTCCATTTATTTTACAGGGGCCAGCCCAGCTGAAGTCCCCTTGCACATTTAGCAGAAGGTGCATTGAAGGTGTTGTACTTCTTGGCTGCTCAGATACACTCAGACTCTCACATCCTTTGCACACACCTCTGGTGACAGGTCTGCTCGTCTGCCATCACACCCACAGCTACGAGCATATCCCTGGATGCACAGAGCGGAGACAAGCCGAGGAGCCTGCCCAGGACTCCCATGCCCTGATCTCCCCAGGGACTGCGCGCCCCTCAGACACAACCCCCCCGTCAGACACGGGCAGGGGGCTGCCTTCACGGCCCTTTCCACTGAACAGAGGTAAAACCCACGGGAGGTGAGGAAGAAACTCTTGTACCGGGCAGAGGCCAAGCGACAGCAGGTTGTTAAATGAGATCGTCCACCAAAAGGGCATGCACACCCCCTGCCCGAGCTGCAGAAGGGGCAACCAAGCAGCAGATTAGGGCCCTGGGATCAGCTAACGGGGGAGATGGGGCTGGTCGCCCTGCCTGCTCCTGCACATTTCTCTTTAGCCTGTTTACAGCAATCATTTTCTGCTTCTTCAGCTGAACAGCACTGAAAAAGTACATTAGAGACCCAGGCTGCTCCGAGCTGGAGAAACAGGCGGCTACGGGCAAAGCTGCCGAGTCCTGAGGGCTCCAACCAGCTTGTTCAATAGCTCTGGAGGGGCAGCAAAGGGGCTGAGCGCAGAGGCAGGCAAGACCAGCCACGGAAAGTAATGGCATTTCAACCTCTCCGGAGCCAGAGGGGGTTATAGAAACACATTGAGCTGTATAATAATCATTAGAAAACAAAGCTCTTCTATTCAGATTGAAAGAGACAGAAGGGCAGACCTTTGGACAAGGATTTTGTTGTTGTGCGTTAGATGAGGATAAATGCCCCCGGGCAGCACTGCAGTGTAAGAAATAAGGAGCAATAACTGCTGCCGGAGCTGAGCAACTCATCATTTCCCCGTCGCGTTGGGAGTCCAAACCCTCTGCAAGCTGCCCTCTCTGGTCTGATCCCCAACCTCCCCCCGCACACAGATGTGTTCCAGAACCTCCTCAAGGACATCATTTCTGCAAACACCCCGAGCACAGCTGCAAAATGAGGAACCTGGGTTCGGTGAAGGCCCTGTGGCTCCGCAGCCACCCTGGCGTGCCCAAGGCCACCAAAGGATGTTCTCAGGAGTTAGGTGGTCCTGGTTCCCGAGGCAGCACGGCGCCTCGGCCACATGGGACACCGTGTCTCTGACAAAGAGGCCGGTGGGGGGAACGATGAGGGACTTAACCCTAGGAACCAATATTCATGGATTTTACCAATTACTCAGTCACTGGTAACGTACCGAAAGTTAAAGGGTTCACTGAATAGACCGTTCCTTCTTTTTCCAGGTATGGCTTTTAGGAATAAGAGATGGTCTCCCTAACTCCTAGTGAGCAGATACCACCATAAAAAAGGCCAACTGACCAGCCCAGGGCATAAACCCAGCCAAGGTCCTTATCTGCCAAGAACAAATTGATGCACAAACTTCATTTGCTCATTTAAGCTGGCATTTGATGAGTCTGACAGCCAGAAGAGCCACGCGAGTAAACGTAATCGGATCAACGATAACATAAAGGAGTTATCAGGAAAAGCGGGGATACTTCAGCGACAAGCACTCGTCCCCTCGTGAGACACGTCTGCTGGTGCCTGGGCACAAGGGGACAGTGGCACTGGGTCCCTGTGATCCCCTTCCAGCAGCTCTTCACCTACACACCACAGCCCCTCCCTTATAACTTTGGCATAAAAGCAGCCTAAAGCCGGAGCCTGGGCTGGGAGGCACCCAGGGGAACGCAGCCTTTTGGCCTGCGTGCGTTTTGGCCTGCGTGCGTTTTGGCCTGCGTGCGTTTCAGCCCCCTGGCTTTGGGGTGAATTCAGGGCTCGGCCAAAGCAGCTCCTCCCAAACACTGCGTGACCCACACACCACGGAACACAGCCTCCAGCCGTGCCGGGCACGACACGGGGGCAGCATCGACCCTTTTCCCACGGGAACAACTCGGGGAGCCCCCCGCACGCCCCCCCGCACCCTCTAACCATCCATTCCCGAGGCGGCCTCCCCCAGAGGGGCGTTTGCAGGGGACCCCGCAGCCGGTCCTGGAAGCGTCGCCGAAACTTTCTCCCGGGCTCGGGGTGCGGGAAGGGCGGCGGGAACGCGGGGTGAGGGTCCCCCCGATGGGTGGCGGGAGGGAAGGGGCTCCCCCCGGCCCCGCGGCTCCCCGCCACGGAGGCGCCAGGCGGCCCCCGGGGACCCCCCCC
>JAOXJK010000007.1:3548794-3561696 GCA_025774025.1 Xenus cinereus
CCCCCCCCCCCCCCCCCCCCCCCCCCCCCCCCCCCCCCCCCCCCCCCCCCCCCCCCCCCCCCCCCCCCCCACGCTCCAAAAAACCAAGGGAGTGGTCATTCTTGTACTAATATTCAATCACAAATGTTCATGGGGATTTTCTCATCACACGCACATACATCTTCAAAGAAGATTAACAAGTGCTGTGCTGAACAGGTTGGATTATTTTTTTTTTCTGAGCAGGGAGCATGATTACATTCTAATCTGGAAAAACAGATACACCAGCATATCTCTGTTTGGCTTGTAACTATCTGAGTAGCTTCTGGGATTTGTTGCATAATATTTGTTAAATGGCTTATTGGAAGAAAGAGCACAGAAGAAGCTCTAAAAATTATTTTGAGAAACCTTGTGATAACAAAGAGTATTTCCTCAAATGGGTTGGAAAAGAGGAGACAACCAATATAGCACAGCAGTCGTTTTCTAAATGGAAAGGCGCTGCGGTCTTTCTAGTGACAAGAATTTTTAATTCAAGCTTTTAAAAAAAAAAACTCTGACATTGGTCCTGTAATGGGAGGGTTTTCAGAACATAAAGGATGATGGAAATAAGGAAGAAAAGGAATATATTCTTAGTCTTATAAGCACTTTTTTATCACTGTAGTTGAATAAGGGCCAGATGCTGTTTATTTCTAAAAGAAGACAAAAGACAAAGGGACGAGCAGCTGTGCCGAGAGAGCGAGTGCTGCGGCCCCGGGTACGGGCACCAGCCCTGTTACTCAGCACGCCAAATTAACCTCGCTATTCCAGCAATGTCCCCGCTGCGATAATTATGTATTTTTATGTGGCTGTGTTTGTGGCACATGAGTACAAAGAGCAGCTAAGGGTCTTGCCAGGAATAGCATCAAATGTACAGCAAAACCAACTTGTTGCCGCTGCGCTGCCAGTCCACGCAGAGAGCGTGTTTTCTGCAGCCCGGCAGGACAGAGACAGCCCTGCAGACCTGGGCTGTGCCCGTTAGGATTTCTGTGCCCAAAAGGAACCAATTTCACTGGCCTATTGGTATCAGATAATTAAGATGAAATGAACTTAAACCCTTCATTTAAGTCTTATACCCCCTTGCCTGCTGTGCGAGACTGTATCATAGCCTGGGGGGGCTGTGAAACATCTGTCAGCAGAAGAGGAGAATTGCCCCGGGCTGGCAGGGCAGGACGAAAGCTCTCTGGGTCCCAGCACAGACTGTATTAGCCCAGGCTTCTTGGAGCTCTGCTCTTGCATCGGGCTCCTGTCCGTATCTGTTTCCCATGGCCGGATCCCTTTCCCTACCCAACCTACTGCTCTCCTGCTTCCCACATCCCGGGGAGGTGGAGGGTTCTTCCCCATCCTTTCCCAGAGGGGTGGACATGCCTTTCCCTGGGCACACGAGAGGATTGGGGCAGGATGTGTCCTCAGCGGGGAAGATGTGCTTGGTGTAGGACCAGTGCCTGGCAGTTCCCTTCTCGCCCTTTTTACAACAGAAATGTATTTTAACAGAGGCAGCCAGTGACTTACCTCCTTGTTCTTCTTCGGCAAACCAGCCCTGGCTGCTGAGGCTGTGCAGGGGGGTCTGTAACCCCCATCAGTCCGGGCTGTCACCTCCTGCAGCAGAGGTCGGGGCTCCTCTGAGCTGATACAGCCTCCAAAGCTGACCCTTTCCTGCCCCGAGCACTTGGCACAGCATTAGATCGGCCACACTGGAGGGTACTCAATCTCCCTACGAGCTTGTTTTCACTGAAATTACAACTAGAGTTACTGTAATGTTGAAAGAAAGAAGGCTGGAGACTTCCCTTGAGCCGCAGGTAGTGTAAATGCTTAGTTTTACAAAATGCAGTATTTCACTCTATATTGCATTTTAGGTGGTGACTCTGTCTTTGCTGATGTACCCGGTGCTGAGGAGTCTCGCTCTTCAGCTGCACTCTGCCGTCACCGGCAGCTACGTCTCTGGGACCCACTCCATTGCCTTCATCAACTGTCTCAATGAGCAGATTGCCAAGGATATTGCAAGGTACAGAGAAACTTCCCCTGCTTGTCTGCTTGAATTGCTCAAAAGCAGCTTCTTGTGGAAGAAAGCCTTTCCTTGTCCCTCGAGAGGAGCTGTACTTCTCTGTACTCTGCACTTCTGTCCCAATGGTGCTCCTTTTCTCTTACTCTCTCTGTACCACATATCCACTTACCAAGAGCTGTGCTTTCTAAATGGCTGGCAAGTGCCTCTGAAGTCAATGCCATGGTAACATCAAGCCAATTCTCAATTTATTCCCCTGCCTTTCATTTTCAAGCCATTTTCAAGCCATGGCCCTAAATCTCTGAGTCCTCAGATGGATTAAGCCCCAGCTCCGTGTTCTGTGATCTGCCACAGTCTTTCTTCTTCTCTAGAAGAGCACAGATAAATTCCAGGAGAGGTGTTTATGGAGAGGGACAAAGCACAGTACACTGCCATGAAAATAAATAAAAGACTAAAGTGGCCCACGGCAAACCCAGAACAGGCACTTGTGAGGTACCACCTGGGAGCCTGCACTCTGCTCACCAGGCAAACTTCAGGGAACGAGGGCTTTACCTTGTATTTTTTTTTTCTCTCTTTTAATGTATGACATACTTTGTGTGATATTTTGCATGCAGAGGTTTTTTTCACATATCCGTCAGCCCCTGACTCAATAGATGGTTTGTTCGAAGTGCTGAAACTGTGTTGACTGGGGAAATGTTTATGATGGACCATTAAGTTTCCTGCAACACCTCTCGTGCCCTTTTCCCTGCTGCTTGCCAAAACCCCTCTGTCTTCTGTAAAGCGTTCCCCAACAGTCATTCAGGAACTGACAGGCTACTGAAAGGGATTCTGTGTCACCTTAAATGCTGCAACTGTATTAAGAAATTCAAATAGAATAATATCTGTACCACTTGACGTCTTCTGAAAAAAGGAGTAGCTGTACATGGCTGGTCAAAAGAGCCTCAGTTCCTGAAAATGCTTCATCTTAATGGCTTTGAAAAAGTTTTCCACTCTTTCTTCCTTATCTTGCAGAGAAGGGCGAGGAAACAAGTCATTCCCCATTGCTGAGATATACGTACTTTAATTGCGTTTTTACTGGTAATTATTCCTTTGTTTCCAAATTTGGATGAATAAGCCATGGTTGTAGAGGACGACACAGGGCCGCTACAGTTATTTTCCCACCCACCGTTTTCCTGGTGCTCTCGTGTTTATTCTTCCCTTACGTTGCTCAGTAGAGCACTCGCTTTGACGGCTCAGACTGCAAGGAAATTTTCTGCTGGTTTTAAGGGAGCTCAGGGTTTGTGAAAGCAGATTAGCTGCATGTAAAATTCAGCATCTGGCTTGTTCATTGCATTAGTTCTAACCCAGTTGATCTGGATTACTATTAACTTAAAATCCTCAGAAGAAACCCCGAGTTCGTATAAGAGATCTAGTCTCTCCCCTGTGCCTGCTGCGAGAAGTTGACCCCTTCGGGCTGGACGGTGTGGCCGTTGCACCTCACATAACTCACCTAACACCCGAGCAGCCTGTCAGCCTCCAGCTCTGCCTTAGATTTGTGCGTATCATTTTCTTCACTTTTCTGCTTATTAATATTTCATCTGTTTCAATTCAGATCCTATTGTGAGGCAAGGACAAAGAAACACACATTAAGTACCCAACCCAAAGATGTCATGTATTATGCAGACGTTTTTCCACAGATCACGTTCAGCTTCTTATAATGTTTCCCGTTCCCATGGTGGCCGCTTCTTTCCGCTCAGCTTGCTAGAACAAAGTTCAGGATCTCAGTTAGGATTGTGGTTTAATGGGACAGAGCAGAAGCAATTAGAAGGTACTCACCCAAATCAAAAGGTTCCTGAACTAAAGTGACTTGGAAGTTGCAGGCAGCAAAAAACAAAATGATTTGTGCCATGTGTTCGACATGACAAACACAGCGGGAATATCTCCGCTCACACTGCTGCACTTTGTGGGTCTACAGATTAACTCAAGATGCTCTACGAGCATTAAATGCCTAAAACTGGCTACACATGGTGAGAACAAACAACCCAGAGCCTCCTGGGGTGGCTGTCCCCTCAGGCCGTGCTCCCTCTGAGTCATGGGCAGAGAGAAGTCGATCTCCACCACCTTGCTGTGCTTAAATATTAAACCCCAACCCGGGAGTTAGCTGGGTCCATGTGCTGGTTCTCCAGTGCTCTGCCGGAGTGAGGAGATGTTGTGGGATCATCGGGAAGGGCTGCTTTCCTCCCAGCGGCCAGGCTGCTCCCGATTCCTCCCTGCCCCGCACGAGGACACCTTTGCCTTGCGCTCATCGCTGCAAGGTATGAACCTCCACAAGCAGACAGAGAAAGCAGGACCAATAACGAAGATGTGCAAAGGACCTTATGTGCATTCAAACAAGAGTCCGGCTTTCCTTATGGGTCAGAAGCCAGATCTGCACAGTCGCACCTTGGCTGGGGTGTCTTCAGGTTTCTGCTGTGGGGGAGGCACCTCATGTGCTCCTTCTGCTCGTCTTCAGGGACACACTGGCCAATTTGTTTTGTAGTCGCCTCCCGTCTGTACCATACCCTGGATGCGAGGACAATAAATTTTTAACTTGCTCTAAGCCAAAAGCGACCTGGAGAGCATTTCGGAGTGGAGAGGTAGTTAATCAGAAGGGTTTTAATTCTTTCGCTCACTAAGGGTTGAGTTTTGCGAGTTGCTGAATCACCCTTTCCAGCCTCTAATAACTCCTGCCTTCTCTGCAATTCAAGGTCAGTGAGAAGTTAAACGTTTGCATTGTCAAAGCACTTGGTAAAAATAGCGCCCGGTGATGCCAGTGTTAAAGAAAGCTGCAGGTAGAAATCAGCAGTGCAGCTGCCTGCAAGAGACGGGTCTGCCATCTCCATGAGGAGGGCCCAGACATTGCTGTGGTCAGAAAATACAACATTTGACCTAGTTCTTCTAAAAATCCACCCTGAGATTGTTTCAATACTCTTTAATCACTTAAATATCACTTCTGCTGGCAGACCCAAGCCGCTCTGCAATAACAAATCAGCCCACAACTAAAGGAGGCAGCCAGAGGGAAGGAATTTATTTGGGCTTCAGATTTCTAGGACGTTTTGGGTAGAAAAACCTTGATGTTGTTAATTTAACAAGATCCACATTTAGTCTGCTGTGCGAGGAAGAGGCACATTTTTTGACAGCATAAATACACAAATACTGGACTGGGAGACAAACCCCTTGGTGTCTGTCCCAGCCCTGCTTCTCATGGCCTCCTGGCTCAGATCCTGCCCTGGTGTCCCCTCGGCAAGATGGGCAACAGGGCTGATGCTGGGCAGAGTCCTTGTGCCGCGTGAGGCACAGGTCCCACGTGCTGCTCCAGAACAGGAGCAACACCAAACCTTCCTCCTTGGTGGTGGGGACAGTGAGGACAGTCCTAGAGCTGTCCCAGGAGGACCTGAGGTGAAGCAGCTCCAGCTGGAGGTCACCTTTGCCTCTGCTTTCCCGGGATAATAATTAACTCCAACTCCTCCATCTCCAATGTCAAAGCTGGTGCTGGCGGTCAGGGGCAGCACCAGGGAATGTCCCCATGGCTGGGGGCAAGCGCTGAGCCACAGTGAGCTGGGGACAGGCACTAACTCCCCCTCCTGTCTCCTGTCTCACCCAGGGCCATCATGGATAAGAAGCTGGCTGCCTACGTGAACATCCTGCCGAAGAGCTCAGCCTTGTAAGTTGGGCTGAATATTCCCCAATGGAGGAGGCAAACCCAGGCTTCCAGAGCTGGGGAAGGAGGAGACGGACACCTCACAGCCCCGGGGAGAGGAGGCAGTTTCCAGAAGGCTGCTGGGAGTGTTTGTTGTTGCAGATGGTAGAGATGATCCTCACCAGTGCAAAGCGCGCTAAGCTCATTAAGGAGTGCAGATGCTCCGACTGCCAGTGGGGACCATTTATTTATTGGTTACTTAGCTACGGGGAGATGGAGCAAAGAGCAAGGTGATTTATGGGCCTGAGGGCATGATGCCTGTTATTAGAGGATCTAAAAAGAAGCTAAGATAGGGACCAGAAAAGGCCTTTACAACATTAAGCATCACTTTCAGGAAGGAAGAACAGCATCTTTGACCTTGAAATACGACCAGCCATGATCTGCAGGTATCCTCAGCCACCCGCACAAAGGTTTTGCACTTTTTAGAGAGATTAAAAAATAAAACCCCAAGTCAGCCTTTTGCTCGCAAGACCACGCTGGCCTGGCCCCACATCACAGCCTCCCCATAGCAGGGGCTCCTCCCAGTGCACCCCCTGGGCTCTCCCGTAGCCCAGCCGAGGCTGCTGAGAGCGATCAGACCCAGTGATACCTGTCATCCCCTTACGCTTGGTCCCCTGTGAGCCACGACGGCGGGAGCAGAGTTCCTCGTGCACGGCCCTGCCTGCTCCGGCTGGTTTCCCCTCCGTGCCCCTCTCAGGAGACACCGCGCTGCTTCCAAATGCCTCCTGGCGCAGGAACCCAGCGCGCAGATGAAATCACGATGGCCGTCTGTCAACATAAATGTTTTGAAAGGTCATATCTGACTCATGAGAAGTACATCTCCTCTCCTGCAGGCAAAAAGAGGAGGAGAAAATCATGATGCCGCCGCGCTCAGCCTCCCAGCTGCAGCCATGCCGCGGTTCACGGCAGACACTGTCCCCCGGCCACTGCTTGGAGCAGGGCCACCACCACACAGCCCCCCCAGAGCCACCCCGTTCCCAGCTCCTTTGCCCTGCTGTTCCCCCTGGGCAGCTCTCTCGAGGTCAGGGGGACTCTGGGCTGCAAATCCAGGGTGCTCAGTTACGTCCACAGCAGACTTTTGGGGACGGTGGTGCTTCTTGAGCACCACTTTGTAAAGAAACGGCCACGTGAAGAAAGCGCCAAGCAGGGGGGGGCTGCAGGGCTGCACCCAGAGCTGTATTTGCTGATGCTTCTTTTCTTTTTAAATCTAGGTATTTCTGGAAAGGGGAACTGGAAGAATCCACTGAAATACTGCTGGTAAGTGACAATTCCCCACGTCTCAAAAATCCCCATCCCAAGGTGGTTTGGGGAGGGTGGCACCAATCTGCCCGAGATTGGGACAGTACCCAGGGACCCCGAGCGCCTGCCTGCAGGCACGGCAGTGGCCTGGCTCATCCTGCCACCACAGGGGACAGCCCCTGGGGAAGAGCCCAGGAAGGGCTCCTATTGCACCACTGGGTGCTGGCCATGCCTCATGGGAGCAGGGGAACTGTGCATGTAGGATTGCTCCATCCCCTTTACTTCTTCCTTGGGTTTCGGTTTGTTTTGTTTTTTTACTCTCCACAGATAGTGAAAACGAGAACATCCAAAATAGGCGAATTGTCTAACTACGTCAGGTGAGTGCGGGAGCCCTGGGTTTCCTGTGCAAGGTACGCTGCCATCTCCTGCTCAGGCTTTGGGAGTTCTTGAGCCACTTCCCATCCGGGGAGTGTTTAAGTGCTCCTGCTGTACCTTGTGAGACACAAAAAACCAGAGATGGCATCAGCAAAAAAAAAAAAAAAAAAAAATGTTGGTGGGAATATCAACAGTTTGGCTTCAACCAGCTCCTCCATACTGGGTACAAGGAGGTTTTCTCCTTCTCCTAACCCAGGTTATTCCCTGGCTGCCTCCCAGCAGGATTTCCTGCGTTTGGGGCAGGGCCCCTGGCTGTCAGCTGCTGGCTGCGGTAAACCCCAAACTCAAAGCAAAATTCTCACATGGCAAAAAGAAGATGCGGATGCTTTGAAGTCAGAGGAGAGCGTGGGGCAGGGCTGGGGCGCGCGGCTGGGAGCGGAGACCTCTGCTTCCTGCGCCTGCCAGCGGGAGCGGGGCTGTTCTGCCGCAGGGCTGTTGGTGACACTGTTCCTCTGCGTCTGTTTCCACTTTAGATCCATCCACCCCTTCGAAATCCCTGAAATCATCAGCCTGCCTATTGACCAAGGAAACCCGCTCTACCTCAAATGGATAGAGGAAAGCGTCCCACGGGACTGAGAAGTGCAGAGAGCACCTTGCTTTTGGGGAGAGTTACGCACACGCAGGGAGGCAGCTTATGTCTTCACAGGTTTGCTGTAACACAGAAGCCTGGGATTGGGAATTCCATTTGCACCTGAAGCATCCCCTCCTCGGCCTGACCCTGTGCTCCAGGGAGCACCGAGCAGCCCGGAGGTGGCGGAGGCTGAAGTGGGGAAGGGCTACGTGCACCAAGGGCTGTTGCAGATGAGGATACACAGAGATGCTCATATCAGGCCACTGCAGCATTTGGGGGCTGTCTCAGGCCCCCAGCAGCAAGTGCCAGCTGGTAGCCACGGCCTGACAGCCCCCGGCAACCCCTCCAGTGCCATCTGTCCCCACAGACAGCGCCTGAAACCCTGCCTGGCCCCCCTGGTCCCCCACAGCATCTGTCACAGCATCCTGCCCCGCTCTGCTCCCGCTTCCCCAGCCCGGAGGCAGCAGGATGTGGCCGGGCACCCCACGATGCATCGGCTCACGCCCTCTCCTGCTGTCATGCTGCTGATTCAAGTCTTAAAAAAATCCAAGGAAATGGCAAACTCGAACAGGCGCTACAAGCCTTTATCAGGAGCCATGAGCAGCACACGCACTGACCCTGCCCAGTCTGCAGAACTGGGAAGAGCTGGGCTGAACTGGGCAACATCCACTGCCAGTTGAGGGAAATCAAGTGCCGGCAGGACCAGGGCATCGCCCCAGCCCTGCACCCCCTGCCCACGCCTGAACGGTGGCTTTCTACCTGGACCGAGTTTAACCTTGTAAAAAGATGCTCACGTTAACAGTTTAATGGGATATAACTTATGGAACAATATTGAGTTATTTATGTGACTGGGAAGGGAATAAACAGGAGAATTTCTTACCTGGGCAGGCTCATGTGTTGTTGCAGTTTGCAGGCGCAGTGTCCGCAGTGAGCTGGGCAGGAGGAAGGGCCCATCTTGGCCCTTTCGAGCTCTGAGAGCAGGAAAGAGGCATCCCTCTCTACAAAAGCCATCACTGCACGGGGTGTCCCTGTCCCCAGGGCTGTGCCCACACTGGCCCCTTCCATCCCTCTGCTCTTCTTGTGCTTGGGGGCAGCATCTCTCCAGCCAAGGAGTGTGACCCAACACCTGCCCGGGAGCACACACTGACCCCCAGGACCCAAACTCAATCATCCTGACACTGCGAAGAACCAGTGATGGTAAAAAAAAAAAAAAAAAAACAAAACCAAAAACAAACCCACAACCAAAAAAAGACCTTTTAATTGTACATCAGACATATTAATTACAACTCGGGTATAACAAGAGTTGGTTATAATAAGCAGCAACCTGAACTCACAAGTCTTTAGAAGGTGCACAGAGTCATTATAACATCTATTACAGCTAATGCAAAATATACTCTGCAAGAAAAATATTTTTAAAGGCTCCACATTCAGTTCTCTGCAAGAGGCCAGGAGGGGAGGGAGAAGAGAGGGAGAGGAGGGGGAACGGGGGCCACGCAGTGCGGGTGCTCCCACGAGTGCAATGTCCATTGGCACATCCCATGGGAATAACCCTGCTCGGCCCTGGCACGGCTCTTGGCAGCGCCCCCTCCACCCCAGGCAGCAACTGGGACAGTAACACGGACTTCACAGGCGCTGGTGAAAGGGAAATACTTTAAGCGAGCCTTTGGTGACAACCCAAGGCAGGACGGGGAGTGACCCCACTGGCTGCAGGATGGGGGGTCCCGACAGCACGTCTCCCACAAGGATGGGGTCCCCATGGAGACCTTTCCCTGGGGATGAGCCGAGACGCAGCCCCCGAGGGTGCCAAGCACCTCTCCCCAAGGCACATCTGACCCTGCCCAGCTCAAACCATCTCATGGTTGGACAGAGGGTCCCCTCCCAGAGCTCATGCCAGCGGCTTCTCCACCGCACACGCCACCAGCTGCACGACACCGGGCAACTCCTCAGAACGGAGTTAAAACACTTTTTTACCTGCCAAGACCAATATTCACACTCCTGATGTGGGCACCGAAGCAGCTCTCGGCTGGCACAAACCACACGGGCACATCCCAGGGCTGCAGAGAAGCTGCTGCTCTGAACCACGGCCCCGTGCGAGGCATCGTCACTGGCACTGTCCCCTCACAGCCACGCAAGGGGCTGGTGCCTGCTAGATGAATTAAAACAACAGATAAATGGCCCCTTCCTGGGTGTCTCACTACATTATTTCAGCAGTAGCTGGAGTTTGGTTTTAAGGACCACGCTTTGGCTTCTGGTTTGCAAACATCACCCGCTCCCTCATGCCGATCACACCAATGAATTTTCTTAAGTACTTTTTCAATAAAACCACCTTTTCAATTCACCCTCCGGTCGGCAGATCCCGCAACCGCGCGTACGAACAACGACGGGGCTGCGGGGGGGGGGGTGCGGGTAGAGCAGGACCACGCAGCCCCACAGCATCGCCCACCCTCCGGCCCCATGGGACAGCCACGGTGGCGATGGGGGGAGAGACAAGAAGGACGACACTAAAAATATATATAGAGAGATCTCTCTTAGAAAAAAGACTAACAAATATATCTGGTGATATTATTTTTAAAAAAAAAAGACAGCTGCTTTGCTCCTGAACAACCTGCCAGTATTGCTTTAGTTAAAGAAAGGGGCTGCTCCTCCTCTGCAGACAAACCCACCCCACGCACTCACAGACATCGACATTACCCCACTGCCCGAGAGCGCGGCTGCCTGCCCTCCAGCGAGGCACAGCCACGAGGCCACGGGGATGGCCCCAGGGACCCTAGTGCAACCTCCTCCCCACGCCCCTGCTGTCCTCTCCAGCCTTTTTGGTTTGTCTGCTTGTTTGGCACATGCAGGATGAGGATTCCTGCAGGAATAAAGGCCTCGGGCTCCAGTCTGTGAAATGCCCGCAGTGGTTTTAAGGCAAAGGCGTATCTTTTGGCTGATCTCTTCCAAGACCATGATTGTCAGAAGAACAGGGAAACAAAGCTGGTGCATCATCACACACCATCCAGGTCGTGGGACAAGAGGAACCACATACGTCTGCCCCACGGCCGTAAAAGCCGGCCACACGTGGGCTGTTTAGGGGGCACTTTCCCCTCATTTAAAACAAACCACATTCCTTTAATGAATGGATTTAGGAGAAGGAGAACCCCGTCTACCAGCTCTGTCGAGAGCTGCCCACGGTTCCCCATGGGCAGAGGGACGGGCTGGGAGAGCTCGGGCGAGGGAGCTGCCTTTTGCTTCATCAGCAGGACCCCCTCGAGTCGGCTCTGCGGGGCTTGGAGGTGGGGATGAGTCTCAGGGTGCACCAGGCACGGCACGGCCTCCGTCTGCACCAGCAGGTCACGGGCTGCCCCGAAGGGCCTTCCCCAGGGGGGGCCCAGCCACGCCGGGGGGACCCTTCAGGAAAGGCCAGACTCGGTCTCTGCTCTTTCCACCACCGTGATGGTGCCTCGGGCTCGGCCAAAGGCTCCACCAGGAAAGCGCGGCTGGGCCACGCTCTGAACATACCCGCCCAATAAAATAACAATTGTTAAGTTAAAAAAAAAAAATACAGCGTCAAGGCTGCGGGTTGCACCACTGATGGCGCCGGTGACGCTGCCTCCACCCGTGGCAGTTCCTGGGGAGCCGGTCCCAGCCAGGACCCCTGAGCACGGAGGGGTCCCAGCCCTCCCCACCAGCCAGTGTCCCTCCTCTGCTTCACGGAGAGGGTTCCCCCATCGTCATCCCCATCTCCTCCGGTCTGGCTCCGGGAGAGGTTTTGGGGGCTGGCGGGGCTCAGTAGGGGGTCGTGCCTTCCCACTCCACCAGGTACTGCACCTTCCCCTCCAGCGTCACCCGCCGCGCCAGCACCTGGTACTTCTCCCCACAGACCAGCCTGCCCGCCGCCCCGAAGTAGCTGCTGATGGAGGACTTGAGGTGGGAGAGCGAGGAGTCGTCCTCGCTGATGCTCTCGAAGGTGTGGCTGTCGATGCCCTCGTCGGGGCGGTCGGGGCCGCAGGCGGCCTCGCTGCCCTCGGGGGTGCCCCCGGCCGGGCGCCCCCCCGCCTCCCCACCTCTCCTCTTGGCCCCCGTCGCCGAGGCGTAGGCCGGTGCTGCCAACTTGCGCTTGCGGCTGCCCACGGTCCTCCGGCTGCCAGGGAGGGGGGACAGAGGAGGGGGTGAGGGCAGCACCCAGGAGGTGCACCCCCCCACCCTGCTGTGCCCATCACCCTGCAAGCGGGGAGCTCGCTCGCCAGGGATTTGGGTGAGCCCAGCGAGGACCGACGGCTCTGACCCCGCGTGCCCCGCGAGGCGGCACCGCTGTGGGACCACCAGCTCACTTTAGGCAGCAGGGAGGAAAGGGTCCCCAGCGTGGGACATCCCTGTGCCAGGACACAAGGGTGCGGCAGGGGGAGAGGGGCAGCCCCTGGCTGTCCCACCAGGACCCCTCTGGAAGGGGCTGAGGGGGGCACAGCCCTCACCTGGACTCATAAGAGAGGCTCGTGGTGGCTGAGCCCGAGGTGCTGGCGGCATCCGTGGAGTCCACGTCCGATAGGAAAGTCTGACCCGAGCTGGCACTGGGGACAGGAGACAGCGTTGGCCCCAGCCTGGCACAAGGGGCACAGTGGCCGGTCCCCTGCGCCCCCAGCCCTGCCTTCGCATTTTGGTGTTTAAACTGCGCCCCCCGCTCGCTGCCCACCCCCCCCAGCCCAGCCCCACGGACCTTTTCAGGCTCTGAATTTCATCCAGTGTGAAGTCAAAGATGCTGGCCAGGTGGTGGTTGGTGCTCCAGGCGGAGGTGAAGTCACTCTGCCCCCAGAAAACAAGGGCACTCATCACTCCCAAGCGCAGCGGTGCCACCCGTGACCCCCACATCGGCACCCTCCACCCTGGCACCACCGCGCTCCCTCCCATGGCCCCCCGGGAAGCAGCCTTGGCACAGAACATTTGGG
>JAOXJK010000007.1:3567921-3593659 GCA_025774025.1 Xenus cinereus
CAACCCCCCGCCCGTGGGGTACCTTCTACACACACACACACACACCCCGTGGGGTACCTGCTACCCCCCCCGTGGGACATCTGCAACCCCCCGCCCGTGGGGTACCTGCTACACACACACACACACCCCCCGTGGGGTACCTGCTGCCCCCCCCGTGGGATATCTGCAACCCCCTTCCCGTGGGGTACCTGCTACACACACACACCCCCCCCGTGGGGTACCTGCAACCCCCCCGTGGGACATCTGCAACCCCCTTCCCGTGGGGTACCTGCTACCCCCTCGTGGGGTACCTGCAACCCCCCCCCCGTGGGGTACCTGCTATCCCCACCCTCGCCGTGGAATACTGGCACCCCCCCCCGTGTGGGATACGTGCTGCTGCCCCCCGTGGGGTACCTCCTACCCCGCCCGTGGGATGCCTGCAACCCCCTGCCTCCCACCGTGGGGTACCTGCCGCTGCCCCCCGTGGGACACCTGCTACCCCCCCCCACCGTGGGGTACCTGCCGCTGCCCCACGCAGGTGCCATCACACCCCAGAGGGGCACCCCACGCCCCCACACGCAGCATCACCCCCCTCACCTCCCCTCTGTCTGCACCCACGCGCCTGGGGGACCCAAAAAGCACCCAGGGCCAGCCCTGCACCCGCCACCCACGGAGAGGGAAACATCACCCCGTGGCCACACAGGGGGGACCTCTCTGCCTGTCCCCCCCCCGACCGCTGGCTGCAGCCAGGGAGGGGCATCCCCGGGGCCCCCAGGACGGGGTGCGGGCAGGGGTACCCTCCGAGCGAGAGGGAACAACCTGTGCTCGTGGGGATTCCTAGAAACGGGGGTTGCCTTTCTCTGAATCTCCACAGAGAAAATCAATCACTGCAAAAATGCTGCGGTCGGCGCCAAGAAGAAACCTTAAGGATTTGCTGTTTGTTGGAAAGCGCTGCCAAAAAAGAAATGTTTTCAGGCCTGCTCAGGCAGTAGAGAATCTGATCCCCGGTGTTGTGTCTGGGCCAAGCTCAAGCAGAGTCGATAACGAATTTTATTGCCTGTAATCGATGAGTTTTGGGCATCTTCCCCCGTGCCGGGCTGGTAGCACACCTGCCGAAAGCTCGCACTGCGAGTGGGCGGCTCCCCTGGACATCAGGGATGAGCGGCGCGGGGCTAAACGCCTTTTAAACACCTCTGTGTGATTCTGTCATCTTCAAAATAATTTTTTAATTTTTTTTTTTTCATCAAACTTTTCCATAAAACACTGGTGCCTGAGCGTTCCCCGCACCGCGACTGGCCCCGGGCGATGCCACGTGTGGGAACCCGGTGGGAAACGCGGTTCCCCGAGCGAGGGGCACCGTAAGGCTGCTCTCCCCTCTGCTTCCCGCTCCTCCCTGTGCGAGGCAAAGCCCGGCACAACGGGAAGACGGTGGCGGGCGGGGGGGTGCCGTGCCGTGCCGTGCCAAGCCCTGCCAGGCTGTGCCCGTGCCTGACTGCCCAAGCCCGGGCCCGCGCTCGCAGAGGTTTAGGCAGCTGAAAAAATAAATGGCAGCTCATTCCTCCGGTGTGAAACGCCGTCCTTCGCCTTCACGGGAACCTGACGCATCTTCAAAACAGCCAAACGACCCAACGCCGGGGTGAGTCACGATGTCTTCAGCCGTGAGTCACCGCAGGATTAAAATAGCTCCTGCCCCGTAACTCTGCCCCTGGACGAGCGCCGCTGCTCGCTTCCCCGCAGCTGCTGGTGCTGGGTTTGACCCAAAGCCCCGCGCCGCACTTGCGGAGCAGCTCCCCCATCCCAGTCTGTCCCATTTACTGGAGGAACAGCACACGGGGATGTTCTTACACCCTCCTCCCCAGCCACCACAGTTCGTGCCTGCAGCGTCTTGGTCATTGGCCTTGGGAATGCAAGAAACGTGACGATGTGACACTTAAATCAAACACGGCATCAAGTTCAGCGCGGGGGGTAAAGTGGGGATAACCTTCCCAAAAACCCTCCGGCATGGAGAGGGCTCCCCAGACCCAACACGTGCCAATGGAAAGAGCGCAGTGACGTTGCCCTGGAACAAAAGTCCCAAACAAAAAGAATGAAAAAAGGAATTTGAGGTGCATCCTCTATTTCCTAACATGAATGAAGCCGCCCAGTCGCATTTAACTGGTTTCTTTGCGAGTGCTCCTGCCACACCGTCCCCATCGAGCCTGGCCCTAGCTCCTGCTGTGGTCAGCTAATGGGTGCTGCCCTCTTCTTCTTTCTCCTCCTCTTCTTCCTCCTCCTCCGTGCCCCTGCCCAGCTGTTCCCGCACACCCCTGGGGAGTCGGGGGAGCTGCTGGAGACCCCAATCCCCCCAGAGACGCTGGCGCGGGGCTGCGGGCGGCCCCTGGGGCGGGCACCGTGGTCGGACACAGCTGAGTGACTGGTTTCACACCAGTGGGGGCTCCAGGGACCTCGGTGGGACGCCGCCTGACACGCTCGGCTGGGGAAGGAGCACCCACCCGGGCTCACGCCGACATGAATATTTCCCTGCCACGCTCACATCCCCGGCTGAAGAGACCTGGGTGCCCGGCGTGCAGCGCCGGCGGGAGACGCTGCCCTTCCCTCCCTGCTGATAAGCAAGGAAGCCCCCGATTAAATCAAGCCGTTAGATTCAGACTGTTCCAAAGAGAATGAAGGAGACCCCAGGTGACAGTGGGAAGCCAAGCGCCAGTGATCCTCCACCTTCCTCGGCCGGGGAGCGGGGCCAGCGCAGGCTCCCAGGGCTGGTCCCTGCGGCTCCTTCCCCGCTATTGAATTCCCAAACAAAACCAGCCTTTGGAAAGCCATTTGAATGGAGCCCCGGGGAGCTCCCTACCCCAACATCCCCGTTCTCTCCTTAAAAACTTCCCGTTGCTGCTCCGCACCCTGCGCTTGTGAAGGTGGGAAGGTGCTTTCCTGCCCGCAGGAGCAGCCGGAGAACCGCAGCCGGGAGCCCCGGCCGGAGCAGAGCCTGCGGCGAGCACGAGGCGAGCAGCTCCCGCCGCTGCCTTTCTTTCTGCTTTGAAAAGTGCCCAGAAATGGGGTAGCTTCTTTTCACAGTGTTTTTCTTTCTTTGAAACCAGGAGTGGGAGGAGGGGTGGGATGTTGGCTTGTAGTCTTGGAAACCGAAGCCCAGGAATATTGAATGGAAACCCAAACACGGAGCTGCCTACGAGCTGCAGCCCCGATGCGGAGATGGGATCCGCAGGAAGGACTGGCGCTGGCTGCAGCCGCCCCGCAGCCTCCCACGGCCGAGCGATGCGGGACCGCGAGACCCGGCGCAGCTCTCGGACGCCCTTCAAAACAATGCCCAAGTGCCATTTCCATCGGGGGATTCGTCTGGTAAAATACCACACGTGTGTGCCAGTAAAAGTAGCTGCAGCCAAAGTAGCTGCAGGCCCTTGAGATGACTGTCTCTCTCTCGGCCAACGCTTCCCTCTGCTCTACGGGTCTCAGCCACCTTTGCTCTGAAAACTCCCAACTGACCAGCACAACCAAGTCAAGCCCAAAACGGCTGCGCGCGAGGTTGTGAGTTCTCTTCCTGCCCTGAAGATGGGCTCACAAGTCTAAAAATTTGCCTGGATTTTTTCAGCTTTATTAGTCGACTCAAAAAACCCATTATCTTTCCCTACAAACCTCATCCTTGATTATTTAGACGCTTGTAGCTACGGAAGCACTAGGACTCTTTGCCAACCAAGCCATTAAACACAGAGCAACCGCTCCTGACTTTGCTCACTAAAATTCTTTAATTTTTCTGCATCATTTGATTTGGTCCAGACCAAAAAAAAAACCACTTCAGCTCTTCATTTCTGCAACAGAAATGATTTGCTGGATTAGAGAACTCTTGATATCGCTCCGATTTCAGCTTCTTTCCTGGTTAAGTGTCATCCGTTTCCTTATCAAGACTTTTTTGTGGCCGAAGGTCTTGGAGATGAGAATCAGGAGCCTGTTCCAGGAACACCAGAGCCGGGAGCGGAGCCCCGTGTTTGGAAAGCGCGGCGGCTCCACGCATTCCTCACGGACGCGGTAATGCTCCGGCAGCGCCTCCTGCGCTGCCCCACGGGGGGAGTTCGCTCTTGTTCGAGCCCTTTCGGAAGAAAGTGATATACCAAAGGGCATATTCCAACAAAGGTATGGCTGTAATTAGAATCAGAGTCGTTAAATCTGACATTCGGCTGTTTTATGCCAGCTGTGCCTTTAAGCGGAAGAGCATTTAGGCGTTGGGTTTCATCTCTTTCTATTGTTTATTTAGCATGAATTTAATCCATACCCATTTTTTTTCAACTTAACTTTCTTTGTGTGCCTCTATGCAATTGCATAAGACATGAAGAGCTTGTAAGTGTTCTTACAGCTGTGCAAGCTTTATATTAATGGAGCCCTTACATAATTTTGACAGAGATATGTTATGTACACGTCTGCAGTTCTGAGCATGGCTCAGAAAAGACATTCCCCAAAGAAAGAGAGAAGGAAAGAAGGAAAGAAAGAAAGAAAGGAAGGAAGAAAGAAAGAAAGAAAGAAAGAGAAAGAAAGAAGGAAGGGAGGAAGGAAAGAAATAGAAACCCCTGTTTTGTGCCTGAGGAAAAGCGAAACATGGAGAGTGAAGGTCGGTATTTACTGGGGGATGGTTGCACTGACCCGGCTACAAAACTGCAATAAGCAAATAGCTGTTAGTGCAACTGTGATTATCGGTGTTCAAGAAGAATTTGGGCAGTGTCTACAGGGTGCCAAGCTGTGCAGACAGGGACCCCCCGTGCCACCAGACCCCTGAGTCCAGGGCATGGCCCCATGGGTGGCTCTGGTAGCCCCTCGCTTGCCTTGGGGGATTTTGCTCCCCTTTTCCTTAGGGTGTTCCCAACCCACACCCCAGCCTGCAGCACCGCAATGACAGGCTCCAAGTCTTCCCTCTCGGGGAGCCAGGGTGAGCCCCAGAGCCAGCGCATGATGCTCCTTCAACTGCTCCTCCAGCCCATGACGCTCCATCAGGGCTCCATCCCCTGTGGCTCCCGGGTGCCCGGCTGCTGTGTGGGGCCTCAAGTAATCTCACGACTCTTCCATTAATCGCACACGCACAGAGCCCACGATCAATGTCCCACTTTCACAAGTCTCACAGCAGCTCGACTGGCCTCTGCGACCTGCTGTAAATGAGCAACGCTTCTTCTACGTCCTCCCCCGGGGACAGTTTTACACCAACGAGCTGTTGGCCCCACGAGCACAGCCGGTAATTCATGCCCCTCCCTTTGCAGACATTTGCCATCCAGGCCTGAGTCACCCCAAAAGCTGGCTCCACGTGATGCTCCCCCGGTGATTTCATACTGAAGTGGTCAGAGGCACCTCCGCCCCAGCCCCGCACAGCGTCCTGCGAACTCTGCAGCCCTGCGGCTTTCCTCCCGGGATCCTTTCCTTCAGGGATTTCCCAGCGGCTGGAAAGAAAACGGGAACTAAAGGGCTTCCGATAAACTTTTATAATTGACTTTTACCAAGGGGGTCCCTTCTTCCGTCGCCAGCCCCGTCCTCCCAGGAGGCTCCCCCTCCGCAGAAGGGAGATGCTGAGGGAGGTTTCCAGCCCACTCCATCCTGACGTCCAGGGCAGGTGAGGCCCAGGCTGGTACCACTCACACCAGGATGGACACAGCACCCCTTCTCCAGGGGATTTACTGGGCCAGTGTGGAAGCTTCTGATTCCTCACGGCTTGTCCTGCTTCTGTGTGATCCAACCTCCCGCCTGCAGCCACCCCGGGATCCTGCCACCGGTGAATTCCTGGATTTTAAGGAAATCAGTGTAATTGTTCCTGGTAGAATCACTCCACGTTTGTGCTTCCCTCGATGCAGACACACACACACATCAATATTCTCTCCCGCACACACACATTCCCATCTTCTCTCCCACACGCTTTCTCTCTTTCCCCAGCTCTCACCCCACACATGGTTTCACTCATTTTCTCCCACCTTCTCTCTCTCTCTCTGTCTCTCCCACACAAGGAAAACCCTCCTAATTATTTTGAAGAAATAACAGCTCTATGTGGAAAAGGATTTGGCACAAACCCAAGTAAGAGTGGAGCAAAGAGGCAGCCAAGCTGCCCCGGGAGTCAATGCCCACTACGATAAAAGCAGCTAATTAAAAAAAAAAACCATGGAAAAGCTCCACAACCACGGAAAGCTCAGACCTGGAGCAACTCCCACCCCCCTGGCACCCGGACAGAGCCCACCACTACCTTCATCTGCGGTAATTCTCTTCAAATCATCCACCACCTCCCTCCCTCCTTGGCTGCAGCGGCCAGAAACAGCCCTGGAAAGAAGCTCGTGGTGCCAGACCATGCCATCATCTCCCGTGCCGGGGGGCAAAGCCACAGGGCTTGGAGTTGTACCACCCTTCATCCCATTCTCCAGGTCAAAGCCCTGTAGATCAGGTGCTGTGTCTTCCGAACACCAACTTCCAGAGGCAACGACAGGGTGACCCTATCGTTACGGCACCCACAGGAGGGATGCTTAAGGGCTCCTTCCCAAAGTTTCCGTGGATTTCCTGGGGGATCCAGGCGAGGCGTCACCCCGAGCACCCCGGCTGAGCGCGGCATCATCACCCCCTCGGGGCAGGGTGGTTGTCTGGGGGGGCAGCAGCGCCCAGCACGGCCGGGCCCCACGCTGCCGAAAGGAGTGAGTTCAGCTCAGCTGCTTCTGCACCAAACCACTGCCCGAGTCGCTCACTTGTCTATTTTACAGCGAAAATAACATACAAACTTTTTTTTTTTAAAGTTAGCGAGTTTTATTTAGTAAATAAATAAAATCATAAGAAAATAGGAATGATTGTAATAAATACAGCACTTGTCAAAATTACACAGCCATGAAAAGCAGCGTATTTTTAGGCATGTTACTCCAGTGTGGTTACAGGGCCTGGCATGTTACTGGAAAAATAAATTTCTGTCCCTGAAAGAACATTTTAAACATGGAAGAGAGAAAAAGAGAGAGAGAGTGTTTGTATGTGATGGCAAAGAATATCCAGTTCTCTCCCAAACAAGCTTGGGTAGATGTTTGTTTACGAGGTGGATTTTTCTGAAATGTGATACTTCATCACAACTAATTATTTTTAAAGGATGCTGTCAAGATAGAAAGGAGAGATTTGCAGCATCGCCAGCGGTCGGGCTGGAGGTTACTCCCAGCACATGACATTTCACCAGCTCTGCTGGACGGCGGCCGTTTCCATGGTTTGCAAAATGTTAAGTGGACAAGCAGTTTCTCCTCTCCCTTCTCACACAGCGGGCACAATACGGTCTGTCGGCTTTCAGCTGAGCCATGGGAAATATTGCAGAGGGAAAATGAATAAAGCAATTGTGGAAAGGTCTTTAAATACACACCTGTCCTCTCTCTGCAAGACGAGGCCCTGGGTTTGCACGCTGCGGCCGCGGAACAGCCCAGGACACACAGCCTGTTCTGCGGTGAGTTTGCTGGAAATTCAGAAACTGCTGCACCAAACCCCAGCTCAGCCCCAGCGACTCTGCCAAACGGCTGTTAAGCAGGGAATGAAGAGGGGAAGGCTCGCTGCTTGTTGGGGGTAAGGTGGGGCACTTGGACTTTGCACACATCCAGACATTTCTAAGCTTGACTTGTTTATAAAAAAAAAAAAAAGATAAAATCATTCCTTACCTCTAGTAAAACAAAAAAAAAGACAAAACCATTTATAGCTGTTACATCCATTTTAGCGTTTGAAAAGACCCAAACATCAGAGCACATAAAAAGAATTAAGCAAGAAAAAAAAAAAAAAGATCAATACTTTCTAATAAGTCACTCGCCTTGAAAGTTCAAGGAGTGACTGAACACTTTAAAACCAAGGTACTGAGGGGTCCTTCCCACTCCTTGGTCTGGCAGCTCTGGAATTCCCAGGGTTAACCACCCTCAGAGCTCCAGGTCTGAAATGGGAAAGTCCAGTGACTCCTTTGGAAATACAAGAGGTGATTTCCCCGAGGCACAGTGTAACGCGGTCACCGATTGCCGGTGCAACAGCACATCTCTTTACAGAGCACATAAATATAGACCTAAAATAAATAGCAAGAAATAAAACATCTGGTATAAGGAATTCAAGCTACAAACGCTCCCCACAACTCACTGCTCTCACGGTCATCAATAAGCACAGAGACACGCGATCGGTGCCTCTGGGGAAGGAATCTGCCCTCGTCCCGGGTGGAGGAACAGCCAAAATCCAGGTCAGGGCTGTCAGCCAGCGCCGTCCAGGCAGGGCTCGCTCCACACCTCCCAGGAACGGGCACCGCACACCCCGCAGCACCGCTGGAGGCAGGGGAAAGCTGGGCTTCACCCCTCGCACCCCAAAAAACCCACGGACCCAAGGGTGCTGGGGCCCTGCCAGACCCCTGGGCAGAACGGCACCCACACCTGGGTTGGGGGTGAGGAAGAGCAGCATCCGCGGGGGGGTGACCGTCACCTGCATCCAAACCAGGAATATCAGGCGTTTTGATGAAATAATCCCAGTCCCCATTTGCACTAACACACTGGGGGGGCACGGGGCAGAGCACGCTCGGCAGAACTGACTCCAGCAGGAAGACCTCAGCTGATGGGAATTGATTCAGGGAGCACGGGCTCAGGCTCTCTGCATTTTGTGTGCACCTAAAAACCAATACAAGCTCTCAAACTGATGGTTTTCTTCCTTGTAAACTAATGAAACTCAGTGGGTGATTTACCAGCCATTCCTATTTCAAGACGCACTAATTTGTTTCTATAATGCATTTAAGGAAAAGCGTGTCTTCCTTCACATAGGCATATTTAGGTGACTGCAGTTTGGACAAAGGGAGGAACATGGGGCAGCCGCTTGCAATATTCATATCGTTCACTGGTCTCTGAAACGAAGCAGAAGTCAAGTCCGGGCGAAACGCATCGATAATGTGTTCCCTGTTATTTTGGTCAAGCAACATAAATGTCACCTGAAAAACAGAATGCGGCAACCACGAGTTATTGAACTGAAAAATAAACCAGAAAATATCAGAGACAGAAGCGCAAATATCCTGCAAAAGCAGCTGGAGGCTCTATCGATAATTAAGTACAAACTATAATGATTGTTTCACAACCTGCAAGTTCAGTTCATGTGAAAAGGGAAATTGTAACAGTTCCCAGATGAAGTATTTAAAACTTTGCCACCCATAAAATAAAATGAAATAAAACAAAGTAAGGAATTATTTTGCGGTAGAGAACTGCACAGTCCAAAGGCTTTTTTTCCTCTCTCTCCTGACAACTTAAACAAACCCCGCGTTCAGTTACAGTCATTACATTCATTCTGTTATTGTGGTTTGGAATCAAAAGAAACAGCCCAGTTGCGTGTACGCAAATATTTAAAAGACACAACCTAAATATCGGTATCGAATCTCCCCATCTCATCACCACTTTTAACAACTCACTGTTCTTTAGCTTTAAACATGAAATGTATGTAATAATTTTCAATACAGTGAGGACTGGGGACTTTGATTTCTATTTTTTTTGGCTGCAAAATGGTAGTAAGGCTATTTATATGAAAGGCTTATGGAATTATTACCACACGGAGGCAAGTGCTAGAACGGTGATCAGAACCCTGTGCACACTTTCCCTGCTTTTCTAACCATTGTTGCCATTATCAGATTACACTTATAAAATGAGAAAAAAATAAGATCAGGATCACATAAGGCATCTACGGCACATTTGTAAGCAGAACTCTAACCTCCCATTTCTGACAACCGTGATTCAAACAGCAAATCATAACTCCTTCATAAACTGATACTATCTATGGATAGCAAGAGCCAGGAAAAAATGTGTCTCTGGCTTTAGCCCAGGTGGACACAGGTTGGGAGGTATCAAACAGCAATATGCTGGTGCTACCAGGCAAAGTATGAATCTGGGTAAGAGCAGCTTTCCCTGGGTGTAAAATCACTCCATTCAGAGACAAATTATTACCGAAGATGGCTAATAGCCAGCAGAGAGGAAAATAGGAAAACACTCCAACTTCCACTAAATTCCAGAGCAAAAGTCCCCGTGTGTGCAGTGGGAGAAGCAGGGGGTTTGTGCCGGGATCAGATACAGAAAGGTTGTCCTTCTTACCTTGTGTCTGAAAGGCCACGGGAGCAGAGCATCGTAGTCTCCTTTCATGACAACAAAGAACAGGGACACGTGGGTTCCTTTTCCTGACCCATCTCCGTTCAGATAAACCCTCAGACAGACCTTGTAGCCGTACTTCGCGGTGTAGAAAGCTGAAAATCAGAACTCTTCATTAGTAAAGCCTCCTTCGAAAAAAAAAAGACATGATGAGTGTTCTGACATACAGGAAAAAGACAGTGTATGATATGTTTTGCTACCACAGAGATGAGAACAGACAAACCAGTACACCCTGGAGATTACAAGCAAGGAAAATCCAGGGGTTGGAATACTTTTATTGCCTCACGCCTCAGTGATAATTACCTGTTATTAGCCACGCAAGCATATTTTACCTAATCAAATTCTTTCCCACATGGGAGACAACTGCGGCAGAAAGCCATTCCGTACCGCAGGCACCAAGGCATGGGTTAGACAAGGCAGATCCAGCAGATGTCACTGCAAGTAGCTGAGGCGGAGGGCAAATTGCAAAAGGACACAACTCTGTGTTGAAGAGCACACCACAGCTGCCCCGAGTACAGGCAGGAGAGCATCAGGTCTTTGCATAAGCAGCATCTTAGTTTAAGGAGTTATTTTGAAGGACCTCCTGTCCACACGAGCACTGTTCTAGAGAATCAGTAGGTTTCCTAGAGGACTGGGTTTCGCTAACACACGTGCATGTCTTGTTTTACCTGGTGAATACAAACTGACTGTTCTTCCGGTCACAGAGTCTTGTAACTTCCTGCCAACATCCGTTATTTTCCACAGAAAGACCCCGTCATAGGAAGCTTGCTCAGAGAACAGAAGGGTCTTGTGAAGACTGCTCAGGCCTGCATCCTTCTGCGTCAGGCACCGGTGCAGCTCCGCAATCTAGAAAAAACAAAGCAGTTTTCAGTCAAACCCCCTCTCCAGACTGTTGTGCTGCAGAAATAGAATCATTCTGGAGAGTCTCCTTTGATTTCTTTTTAAGTGACAGTTACACATCAACACATAAGGCAAACAACTGGAGAGATGGCTGGTTGCTCCTTGAGGCATAACGCTGCTTTAAGAGGATCTGTCAATTAAACAACTGTCTCTTGTTCACAGCCTGATCGTAGCAAATTCTGAACATTCAAAACTCTCAGGAATATCTAGGTACCTAAATACAGATTTAGACAACAAATACTAGAGATCCCCATCTATCCAAAACACAAAAGGATGTGTCCAGAACTTAACATTTCACAGCTCAAATTCCTGTGTCCATCCCTGTCCTGATCTCTACGCCACCTCTCTCTGATATGTGTAAATATTTATCTATAGAACAAGCACATAGACAATGCTCATTATAACTATTCACCTTCAGTTCAAGGCCTCGTATTATATTTTGATCGAGTTCACTCTGTCTCCGAAAGGCCGTGATTTCCAGATTGGAGGTTTCCACCTCTTTATTGAGCACTGCCACGATATTCTCAAACACGTGCAGCTTATTTTCTAGCTCAGAAATCACTTTCTCCCTCACAAGTTGTTGCAGAACAGATTCATCTTCAGAAACAGAAGATCCAGGAAAACAGTCTACTTCCAGATCCCCGTTGATTTCCAGCCCCCCAGGGATCTGCAGATCAGAGATGCTTTTTCCCACACCATTCACGTTCAGCTCTGACCGCGGGATGAAGCCGTTTGGAGATTTGGCAGCAGCGCACACGCTGGCCTTCAGCTGCTTTATGTGCTGCAGGAGAAGCAGCATGTGGGCCCCAACAGCAGTTTTTTCATGCTCCTTGATCTTCTCTTTGCTTCCCTGGAAGAAGAAGACACTGTCACTACACTCTCTATACAGCTACATTATGGACCTGGAGCCGAATCAAGCAACATTCCCTTCAACTTCGTGGGAGAGACAGAGATGGAAGAACCATGAGATACAGATCCAGCTCCAGCAGCCGACTCTCAGGGGAGACGTGGAGGGAGGAAAACCAACAAGCCCTCCAACAATGGGTTTAGGCTGTCTGTTCACATGTCTACACGTGCTACATAAAACAATTGTCTACAATTTTGGTATTAAACAAGAAGCCAGGCAGGGTCCTAGCAAGATTCTCAAATAAGCCAATATTTAATACAACAGACAAGGCAACAGCTGCCAACTTAAGTGCAAAGAAGCCCCGTTACTGATTTAAGAGGTGTTACTCTGAAGAGAATATTCAAAACACAGCAGAACAGCACATCTGATAAACCAGCAGGGTTGTAATAAACATCTATTTTTATCTGACAGAATCATCACGGTTAGAAGGGACCTCTGAGATCATCGAGTGAATGCACAGTTCGAGATAAAGAGCATCACAGGCTGAACTGCACCTTACACACGCTGCGTAACCATGGCAGTTCCAACATCACCTCTGCTGATCTACTAGAAGTGGGCAGACTTTCTCCCTTTTCTTAAAGATATATTTAAATCAAGGCCCACTACCTTGCATACAAAGGCTGGCTAAACCAAAGGCACAGTGTGGAGTCGTACACCACCTGAGACCTTCCTGAAGGCAGCTGTTTCACTCACCCTAAACGAACAGCCGACTTCAGAAAAACGACATCCATCCTTGTTGATTAAGGGTGTAGAGTGGTCGTGCTGGGGAAAAAAAAGAAAGAAAATAAGTACCAATTGAAATGGATTCTTTTATTTACCTACAAGCAACTAGGCCACAGTCCCAGCAGCCATAAATCAGGTTAATTCAAGTCAAAGCATTACCACAGCTTACACTGTCCAACCAGCTTTGAAAATTCATTAGTAAATCAATGAAGAGTGTGGTTGATTGCAAGTTTCTTGCACGCAGCCTGGCACTTAAGTGTCCATCTAACAGATTCCATAATGATTTAACAAACCACAGTGATCCCCAAGTAACAACCTCTCATAAATAAGATGCCAAGAAGAAAAGTGGGCCACCGCAGTGGCTACCACCATGCACACAGCTACCCCAACCCTCCTGCTTTTAGAGAGCCCACGGAAGAGCTGGGTCCTACACCATGTCCTGGGAATGAATGGATCTGACAGATCAAACGCTCTGAGTGATGTTCAGATTTAGTCCCCTTCACAACCAAAAGCAAGTCTCTTCTTTCGCTCGTGTGGAGCTCCGTGAATATTTGAAAGGAAAAAAACGTTTCCCCATTTTTCTAAGATTAAATTGAGAAGATAATTTACTAAAGTTAATTGTAGGAAGAGGAGGTAGTCAGCAGAGCTATGTTGGGATGTAAAAAGGGCCCAGATACACTGCCCTATCTGAAGGTATTCTCAGATGTTCATTTAATCTAAATGACCAAATGATATTTTTATGAATTGAAATAAAGCCATATTGCATTCACTCATCTCTTACCCACCTTTTCTTTTGATGGTGTTTCTGTTTGCACATGTTTTTGTTCCTTACATAAATTTCCTTCACATGAATGTTCCTGTCATTAAAACAAGAAGAAAAGAATCCAGTACATTATTAAAATCATTGAGCATCTTTATTTATAAGTCTTTGAAATAAAGCTCATGTTTGAGAATGCTTTTCCCATTTTACAGAAACGGGGATTTGGGAGGCTTTTCTGCAAGAAATTCTGTGTTATGGAAGAAAAAGTTTACAAAAAGTTTCCTGCTTTCGTCCTGGAAGGTGTGGATTAAAGGAAGAGATTCTCCAGATGCAATACCTGTTAAGTGAAAGTACAAAGTGTGATCTCTGGCTTATGGGGCCCAAAGCTCTTGGAAACTACTTGCAGATGCTTTGTGAGGTCACCCTGGGAAATGTGATAGAAGATTGGCAATGTACTAGTCTTGCCCAGTTCAAACCATAGTTATGTGCACACACATATACATTCATGCACACATATGACATGCAGGTGGATTACAGAACAGAAAGCAAAAAGACAGGAAACCCAAATATAAACTCTTCTTGCATTGACTTCATATAGTTTCTTTAATGTGCAGACCCTTCTTGCATCCTGCTTATTAACATTTTGAAGGCTGGAATCCAAATTTTCCATCGTGATGTGCTAATGCAAAATGCATTACCGCTAACACGGGACTTCCTGCCATTTCTGGCTCCAGGAAGGGCACAGCAATCCTCCTGCCATTGGTTCATACAGCTGTAATATGTGTATTTAACACAGAAACTGTCAGCTTTCAGTTCATACTGTTCAGGGGAGCTGTCTTTAATCTTCACAAACACCTTTGCATGCCAGTACATTTCCTATAGCAGTCTAGAAATTTTTTGATAAAGCCACTGCAGCAACCCTCGAGTCTCCCCTGCAAAGAGTCTGAAGGTTTCTCTTTCCACCCTCAGAAATAACAGCCACACGTTTTTCTCACTCTCTGACTCATTTCTAATACTCTGTACCTTAGCTATTGCACAAAGTGGGCCTTTATTTTCTTCCTTTCTGCTATTTGACTACTTCAGATTGCTGATTTCGTGAGGGGGGGAGAGGGGCCGGTAAGAAGTGTCTTTAAAATATAGAAATGCAAAAATCACACGACCAGTAACTGATTGGCTCAGAGGGAGAGAGCAAGAGCAGTGCCCAAAACTCACTATTTGCTCCCAGAGGATTGTGGATACATGGAATACACACAAATAATCAAAATTTTTATGCCATGTAACTGCAAATTTAATAAAGCAGATCATGTAACCAGCAAAACTTCAATTTTACAAATCCTAACTAAAGCAGGCAGAGAAAGATCAACATCTCAAGGCCAATCCCCGGCTTGGTTGCCAAGGTTTCCTAACCAAAAAATTAATTAGATGATAGCTAGCCGGAATGCGTGGGAGGAAAACAGTTCTTTATTGGAGGAAAATGAAGCCCGCTGAGGTGGATCTGCCTCTGAAAAGAGAAAGGTGCTCAGGGAAGACTCCTGCAGCTCAGGTTTCCTCCTCCCGGCTGCTGCTGCACTTACACAAGGCTGAGAGGGATTAAGTGTTGCCACCTTCTGGTATTTGCAGTCTCTCTGAAACACAGGCTGGATTTAGCACTGGTAAAATGTGCCTGGGTCCAGATATTCTTCTCTCTCTCTGTGTAAGAGACAGTAAGGTATGAAGAGCACATGCAAAAGCTTCCCAAGAAGCCTGTTTTAGCAACAGCACCTTGTTCTTACTCCAGAGGGACTGTCACCCCCACGTTGAGTAAATTTTACAGCTCAGTATTGGGAAAGGCATAAACTTGTGACAGTTGTGACATGCAAAGCTATCCACTACTAGTTACTTCAGGCCACGTTTCTGAGGTACTCACAACCCTCCTGCCACATAGGTCCTATATCACTATGCCCCATTCCAGGACAAAACTCCAAGGGTGGCAATTATTCTCTTTATATCACCTGGAGGGAACGATACTCATTGGGCTTCACCCCAAAAGAGTGTCACACCAGCAATATTTTTTGTGATAACAGAGCCCACAGGGTCAGAAATTAGGTGGGTTTGGGATAAGAATGTTTTCAGAGCTTTCAAATCCAAACTCACACGGCAGCATTAGCAGATGTGGGGCAGCTCTCACTCATGCTGCTATTGCTTTGCTCCAGGAGTTTTTGATTACAAAATGTCCTAAACCACAGACGATGCAGTTCCACCACGAGGCAAGGCAGTGTGCCACTGAAGCTCTATCTTTGGCGATCTCTTCATATAAGAACATAATTATCTACCACTTCTCATCTGTCCCACCACACCATTTCCTCCGTCAGCAACACACAAGAGTTTCTACCAGCTTACTTCATGCCCTCAGACCACTCCCAGAACCTGAACCGTGCTGCATCTACAGAAATGGGTAAAAATCAAGAGCACCTTTCATTTAAGTTACATTGAATGTATAAAGGTACTTAAAATCTGCAAGTCAGTAACACATAACGTTGCCCTGCCACCATAATTTTGAGCATTGACCGAGAAAGTCATTACTTTCAAGAAAGAATACAATAGGTTTAGTAACACAAATTTAAAAGGTTCATGATCAACTACATTCTTGTACTAAAAAAAAGTTGTTTTAAAGAGGATTTTGAGCAAATGCTGGGGACAGAGTAGTGTTACTCTGCATAGGTACACACACAGGGTGCGTACACATACGTTTTGCAAGTCTTGTCACAGCAGTGGGAAAGACAACTTAAACACAAAAAAATATAAATTAAATATGTTCAAAATAGTCCCTGAGAAATTTCTGGCAGATTCAGAGTATGTTCTTCCTGGCCTATATGGACACTGCTGCTAATTTGGAGAGTTATACCTGATCATATCCACCTGATGAAAGCCTGCCTTACAAATCTGTGGGTAGTATTAGTTTGAATAAAAACTCAGCCACTTTCAAGATCTCTTCCCTGCCACTGTCTGTGCTCTTCTGCTTCTTACCTACCTCATACTGGGACACACGCTTTGAGACAGGAGCTAGAACACGGGCTGCCCAAGGCCTGGGTGAGCACACAGGTATTTCCCTCTCCGTCGTAACATCACAAGCAGACTATCAAAATACAGCTCGTGTTCCCCTCCAACACATGCGTGGAAAAATTAGCAAACTCAGGAAAATTAAATACTCTCCAAGTGCACTAGCATTTCTGAAATCAGGATGAAAAATGTCATGATAGATTATTTAAGCCATTAATATAAAGCCCTCATTTGAAACAGAGAAATGTTCTTACTTGGTATTCACTGCTGGATAAGCTCCGCTTACACTTCTGACACATTGTCACGTTATTAACACATCCATTTTCCAAATGATCTGCAAGTTTCTTTCTCATCACCATGTGTCCACAGCCAGTGTGACAGGGGATTAAAGCGTATTCACATAAACTCTGATGCTCCTGGAAGTAAAAAGTTACAAACCACCATGTAAACTGCAGATACACATTTATCTATAAACGTTCTCCATTCTGCCAGCCTAGATCTTTGCTTTGCATTTCTTCTAAGCTTCGGTGAAGTCCCACCCCACAGCATTACCAAGATTACTGGTGAAAAATTCACCAACTTTACTGGGGCTTTTTTGTTAATTCTTAACTTAAAAAAACCCCAACAACAAACAACTTTTGATACATTTAAACATGAAGCCTCCATTGAACTATGTCTCTAGTGCTTTTGTTTGAAAATAACACGATCCTGGTCCCAGCTTTTTTCCTTGTCCTAGAGGATCCTTAACTTTTAGCCTGGGGGGGCTTGGGGCGTTTTTTTGTTTGGGTTTTTTTTTGGGGGGGTTCTGGATTGGTTTTTTTTGAGCCCTGAGACCATCCTGCTCTGGCTGGTAGGATGAATGTGGTTTGTCTGCTGCCACAGCATAAAAGAATGGACATCTGACACCTTCTACACAACAACTAGGACACAACCCTTACCTATATTCAAAATAATTTTTAAAATATTTCCTTTTCACTATTGCATCTTTTCACTTTTGCATCTTCTCAACAAGCCAAAATATCAGAATTAGTTCTTTTATAACTACATCCAACAGGTCTATTTTCCGATTCTTAAAAACACGGTATTTCAATAAAAACTGTTTACACTGACCTCTTTTACAGAGGCTTCTGTAGGCGTTGTGTCACAACTGATTTTGTCTTTAAAGGGAGATGCCTGTTCCCTACAGAATAGGCTCAGAAATGCCAATTTGAATCACACGCCAAACTCTCAAATCAATTTTGCCATGAATGCATGCTGAGAGGGGCTCCAATTCTCAAAACTACGAAGCCAAGCAAACTGGGTAGACTTTTTTTCCTTAAAGAGGAATGCACTCAAATAGAAAATTTGCGCAAAATTCGCAAAGAAAAGGCAGCAGCACCTCAGATGCTTATTGGATACACAGTCACACAAGGTACACAGCAGACTCCCTGTCATAAATGCAGAAAGACTCTCTGTTCCTACACAGGGGACCAAAGCAGAGCTGCTTTAGTATCAGAATTATCTGCATTTTTTCATTATTCCAATTTGCACAGCAGATGCACAGATCTTGCCCATTTAAACATTTGACCTGGGACACTTCACATCAGTTTGCAAAGATGAGGAACACATTCCATCAATAGGAGTAACTTACGTGGGAGGAACTTGTTTCTCCTATAAAAACATACTAAGGATATTGCCCATAACAAAGTCCTGGAGACTGAACTGGTCTGGTCTGTCGAAACCTACTTGCATTTAAGTAACAAGTAAACCCACTGGAAAAAAAATTCATAGCTGATGTAAATTTATGCAACATAAATTTCACAGTCATTCAGGATGTTCTGGATTTGGTCAAAGCCCTACTCAAGATAATGGCATGTTTTTAGATACTCTCTTGGTATAAATCACGATACTTTTGCTGATTCTAATAATGTTACATTAACGTGTGTTTGCTGAGAACCTACTTTCATTGTCTTTCTGCCCCCATTCAAGTGAAAGCGCATGTTAATTTAAATAAACTGCCTTTAAACGTACTTCAAAATTCTTCATGATACCAGACCAACTGCACCCAAGGGTCACGCAGTGTACTTTGAGTTCAGAAATCTCTTTATTAATGGCAGCATCACCAAAAGCCTGGAAAGTAAACACAGTAAGAAAAAAACACTGGTCAGGAAGTACTCCAGCATTTTTGACATAGGCATAAGGTGACTGCGTCAGATGTTGATAAATCCCTTAATTTTTTAAAATTTACTGTATTTCCATAAGACTCTAACCTAGCAAGTTAATCCTAGTGTAGAAGAAGCCCAAATAATTATTAAATAATTTCTTTCTTATGGTTCAAAAATAAACTATTTGATGTGACATAAATTCACTGAAAATATGCCTAGCCAACTACAGCTATTATTTGAAGTTTCTTTTCACAGAAGCCTGAAATATGTCCCACGCAATGAATGTGCTGACAGGACCCTAACTATAGGGTGCTGCCATGTGCCACTCTTAATGAATGCCTTTCATTATTGGGGTCATTAACACCTCCTAAACGTGCTGCAGAGAGGACTTGAGACTGTTCTGCAGCGAGAGTGCATTTCTCCGACCATGGCTGTTTCCATTTAGTAGGGCACTGTGTGCTAAAGAAATGTAAAACATATGTGAGTGGGGTTTTTTTGCAGTACGTAGATTTTTCTATTATGTTGACCATGAAAAATTGTACAATTATTATGTAAATTCTGAAACACTACACACTTTTAAGATTACATCTTGCATGATCAAAATAGGTACACTGACACAAGAACAAGCCCTACTAAAGGTAATGGCAGGTTTTTAGCTACTCTGGTGGTAAGTACCCGACATAGAGGACTGCAGATTTCCCCTGTAACAACACAGCGCAAGGCAAGAGCTGGAGGGGTGGAAGCTTTACAGAGAGAGGGAAGTATTTACAAATGATGCCCGTATTTCAATAAAGTTACTGAGATTCTACACAACGAGCTAAAAAAATAAGCAAACAAAATGATCAGAATCAACATTCCTCGCTGGTTTTCTTTTTAATCTAGGTTCAAGATGTTTGTACTTACCTACATTTGTCCTATTAGATCACACAAAAGCAGCACAGTCAATTTGATGAATGGGAACAATGAGATACATTTCTATATGCAGAGTCTCAGAGAAACTCATTTCCTATTCTCAGCCTGCAAGCAAAGTCCAGAACTTTGCACACAAATTGCAAAAAAAACCTCCACAAACAAGGAATTTAAAAAATAATCATGTAGGTTGTACAAAACCATGTATGGCTCCATCTGCGGATATGGATGAGTATATGTAATGGGAAAGTGTATGTAATGTATGTGGAATATGTGTATGTATGTATATGGAAGAGTGTGTGTAATAAACTTGCAATCAATGTCCAATTAGTGAAAGCATACCAGCCTCATCCTCTAAAAAAATCTAGTCTAATTTATGAGTAAAATCAACGAAAAGAAATTCAAGTTATCAGGCACATGGTGGCTTTTCCCCCTGTGTCATAAGAGAAAAACTCCAGGAATTTCCTGACGTTACAAAACAGATCATTTAAAATATATTTAACTACAGGGGCAGTCCCAGCAGTGCATGTTTTCTTACTGCTCTGTGCATTCCCTGCGCTTTTTGTTTCACACTTGTAGGAGCTAAATCATTATGGACACTACTCATTAAAAGACAAGGCAGGAAATCCTCATCTCTCCTTTTCTCCACGCAGGTCACTGCTTCAAAACACTCACCTGAGCCTCTGCCCTCTTACTTGGGACCCCGAGTTTGCACAGAACTTCGTTAGGGACCTGAGTCAACCCTCATACAGTAAATGGGGTAACTCTCATGGACATAAAATTGCTCTGGGTCAAACAGAATGAAACAGAAAATATTTCTCTCTAATTTGGTGAATTGTAGCTGCACATCTCCCCTCTGTCATTTTAGCTATTTCAAAGTAAGATGTTGGTGGAGGAGCCGCTGCTGTTGATCACCGGTGGCTCTCATGGCACACGTACCTGCCCACTCCTGCCTGTCCCAGAGCTGGCTGTGACACAGTGGAGGTCCCCTGCCATGTCCCATCCAAGAACCCCTGCCAGAATCCCTCCTCCTCAGCACTGACCCACGAGATGCGTATCTTACAGCCTCTCGCTAAGGGAGGACTCTGGTCTACAGCTCATGTGGTTGGGAAGATCAGCTGAGAGCATCAAGTTTAACCAATGGATCTATCCGACCAAAAGCTTTCCAGGACAAATCTAGCAGTCTGGCTAAGGCTGGCCAGCGAGGGGAGAGCCCCAGGTGATTCCTGCTCAGTTCAGAGTAGAGCACTGTCCTCTGAGCCAGCCCCAGGAATGGCAGCAGATCGGGTGTGAGCAGAGGCTCGGGAGGATGCCCCCACTCCTCTGACTGATTTCAGTGACAGATGTAGATGCCTGGAAATTGATACTGATGAACAGCACCACAGTAAGACTTGAAGTATATGTTGTATAGGAAAAGATCATAAATTAAAAGTATAATAGGGAAGGGATGGGAGTTACCACAGAAATAGATCTTGGGATAAGCTAAGGCAAATACACATCCTGATAGGGCCTTGCTTTTCCTCATGTAGGTATCCTATTTAAAATATAAACACATAAACAGACAGCATAGGAAATAAACATTAAGCAAAACCACAACAAACATAAAGCAGAGATTATCAGGAATAGATACAAAGAATAAACCTGCTAAATAATCTTCATTATTCATGTTGTTTACAAACTCAGATGGTTTGTTTTAAGTTGATCTATACAGGCAGATCCTCACGCCTTCGAGGTGATTGACTTCATCTGGAGACTCACCAGGCACAAGAACCTGCCCAGGCAGATCAGCCGGCAAAAGCAGGGCGCCGTTCGCAACCACCCACCCACAGATTTTGCAGAAAGTCCCAGCAGACTTAGTGAGAATCCCACAGCAGAGAAATCCCAAAGTTAAAAGAGAACTGACAGTCAACACAGAATAAGAAGTTCATAAGGCTTTAGTCGTACCTATTTGTGGTTACGTGATACATGAAATTCTGTTACTGGGAAATTTTTTCAGAATTTAGGATTTTTTCTGATATATTACCAAGTTCAGCATCAACTGCAGATTCATTATTTTGCTGCAGCTGCTTTCTAAACTTCACCTTTTACCTCACTGCCAGATCCCTATTGGATTTTGGTTTTCCCTAACAAATTTAGACGGAATGTATGTCTCTTTATACTCCTGCATGTAGTCAAAAAGGAGGGAAAAAGACAAACTGTGACTGAGCCTCATGGTCCAGTTTGTATTCAGGATACAGAACCACGCAGTGCTCTGCCTGGAAAATCACACAACAGCGAAAGAGATCTGCACAGTTAAATTACAGATGAAACATTTGCCACTGCATAGTTTCTATACATTATTATGTTCAGCTCTACCTTTTCCATTATTTCCTCCAGATACCCTGGCTGTCAAAATACTTTGTAGGTGATTTTGCTGGCCAGCTGGCCGACACTCTTTTTTTCTTGAAGCATTTCTTCTTAGGGGTGCTCCACATGTAAGTTTGGTAACATTTGGAAGGGTACAGAGAACCATGAGATCTGAAAATCCATTAGGATACTTACTGAGGATAGCAAGTAACAGCTGAGACAAATTATTACAAGTAGGAAAGCACTTGTTACTTTGAGACAATAAAAAGATCATTAGAAAGAAGAGTGTGGGATTTTATGTTGCAGAACCTGACGGACTTATAAAGTCCTACGGCTACCGTTATACTTTCTTAAATAAAAACCGTGGGAAATCCAAATGACAAAGAATAAATTAGAATGTGTAACTATCACTTGCCATCGCATTTTATATTATTCCTGCCCAAACTGCAGTCCAGTGATGACTATAGAGTTGCCCAGAGAATGGTTAATGACAAATTTATGAACTGTGAACTGCAACTTACCCTTTCTTCTGTCAATAGGCTTCCCTCACTTAAAGTGCTGGGATCTTCCTCTTTACATTTCTGGCAAATCGCATTTTTATTGGTTCTGGCAAAAAGAAAGAAGAATGAAATAGCAATCAGTTGGTGTACTGTAATTTAGGAGCTCTTTGTATAGACACTGACACAAATAAAAACATGGAAATCGTAATTTTTACTCCGAATCCATAGTCCTTGTTCATTAAAGGGCCAATTCTTGAACACATTGATGTTAAAAAAAACAACCCACTGTTGTTCCTCGAGACTAGGACTAGGCCCAGAAATCTTACCTGTATCGCAGCAAAGTAAGAGCAGCCTGGATCATAAAAAAGAATAAAGCTGGGAACCTATTTATCTCATGAATTATGCAAAAACACCATGTAGGAAAGGTAACATGAAAACTAAAGTCTTTTAAAACACAGAAAATGCCCGTTTTCCCAAGACAGATACACAGTCTTCAAATTACAAAGATCTAGTAGAACCAGTGCAGAATTGAGTGCTAGAGAGTTAACATCCCACTGCACCTAGAAAAGGTCTTGTTCTACTCTCAAAACATTTAGCATAGAGTTTTATAGAGGAAAAATAAAACTTTACTAGAGGTGTTATTTCATTCCCACTCCTCTTTAGCATCCAGGCAAATAATGAAATAACACAGACCAAGAAGCTCATCAATAAAGCATCCATCTGACCAGAGCACAATTGATTTCAAACTGTACTAATTAGCTCGTTTGAGTCAGTTTCCCATTTGTGCTATTAGACTCCAGTGGGAAGATGTAACAATTCCAGTTATGTTCTGCTGACAGTTTTCTGAATTTATAGTTTATGCTGCTTTGTTAAGGGGCTTTTTTCTCGATTTACAGTAATGGATTTATGTAAATGGTCAAATACATTAATTTCAATACATTTTTACACTATTATACATTGATATTCAAATCACCAGTGGTCAGTGCATTGACTCAGCTTTTTGGCTGCCCCACGCTGATCAGAGCTGGGATGAACTGGCACACACAAACTAGCTTACTGACAACACCCATGAGAAAGCGCGGTACCAGCCTTTAGACTTACTTAGCCAGTACTAACACCCAGTCACCAAGTCTTGACAGCTGCAGTTTTCCAAAACATCAGACCTAAGTCAGCTCATATTCATGGCACTGTACTGCAATTTTACCTCTGACCTGCAGGGCAGATATAACCTTTTCCAAAAAGCTCTGGATCAAGGCATAATTGTTGAAAGAAAAGGCAGGGTAGAAGCAGCTAATCAATCAAAGCAAATTCCAACCTCAGCCCTTGATTTTCAGGTTCTCCAGGACAATGGCTGCCTCTAGTAACATTGTCACTAATGGCAGCAGCACCTTAACACGTAGTGACCCAGCTGAGTTATTAAAAATAGAATTCTAAGATAATATTCATTTAAATCCTATGACATCACTTATCACTTCTTCCAGTGTTGTTAACATACACATAGAAAATCTGGAATCTGTCAAGCCCAGTAACAAGAAGCAGGTGGAGACTACCCCACTGTCCGCCACAGGTTAGTACTACCGACAGTAAAGTGACAGTGGTCCAGTGGCCAGGTGGCCACAGACTCATCCACTGAGCACAGTGGCGTGATGCAGCTCTCAGGAGCGCTCGCAGCCACAGAACACACCACGGCAGTGTGACCCGCTGCAGCAAGGACCTACCGTACAATCCAGGAGAGGCAGGCGGAGCAGTACCTGTGCCCACAGAGCGTCTGCAGGGCCTTCTTCAGAACGTTATTGCAGTTGCTGCACAGGTACTTCTGATCAGGCACATCCTCGCAGATGTTACTGGGATATCCGAAAGGAAACTCATTTTCGTCAGGAGAAGAGCCGGGGACATTCTGTGGGTCTCTGTTTGCTTTCTCAGCCATCTGAAGTAAACGACTGCCGGAGATAAAGAAAAAAAAAAAGGTGTTGAAATAAGCAGGCACACGCTGACTTTAATGTGAGAGAATATATAAGGCATCAAAGGCCACAAGCAGCTCCCGACCTGAGCAGTAATCTAGTGATCTGTTTGAGTCTGTAGCTGACATGCCTGACTAAATGTCACAGTGGGGTTTGACTAGGTACCAGCAGGAAATTACTGTACAGATTTAAAATTTCCCTCAAACACAACATGAAAATGGACATTATATTATAATGAAGAGTCGGGGTTTTCTTTCCAGAGTTTTTTAGCTTGTAGAAAGATGAAGTAAATATTGCCATCATCTTACAGCTACAATCCCAGCAGTCCACACCACACAGAACTATTTCCTGTAGAGTAAATCCCCAACCACCTTCAATTCCCAGCAGCCAAAATTCATGATGACACTTTAGAGACACAGAAACTGAACCACTGATACGTTTACAGTGACTTTCCTGAAGTCATAAAACCAGTGGCGAAATGAAAAAGGAAAACTCAAGTCCACAAAAAGCTTAACGCTTGTGCTTTAACCAGACCCTCCCTGAGCCACACACGCCAAGGTGTCGCACACGTTCGGTATTGGGTTTGGTTAACAAGAGCTGTGCAGTTGAGTATTTTTGGAAATACAACCCAAACTGATTCAGGGTCTCCACGGCCGCTTGGAAAGTTCAAGAAAAGTTCTCACCCAGAGACCTGGCACAGTGTGATCGTAACAACGCCTTTGTAAATGTATTTTTTTCCCAATATAAACGCATTGACACACAATAACCTATCTCAGTATTATCAAAAGTAACACTGACCAACAAGTCACTCAAAAAACGAAGCCAGGCTGCCGGGGCAGGGGGACAGCGGTGTGACTGCCATGGGGGGCACCCCCTGCATTTCCAACACTCCTCTTTGAACAAACAGCATTTGCCGGTGCCCGGTTTAGGCAATCCCCTTGGTTTCTCCAGGCATTTGACGGGGAGCTTAGCAACAAAGGCAGGGGCTGCTCAGCCTGCCAAGAACCATAAATTAAAATCTAATGTACCCTAAAGGGGAACCCGCCAGTTAACGGAGCTGTCTCTGAGGTGTCGTGGGCCAGTACCCAGGTGAGGATGGGGCAAAGGAGAAACCGCCCGGTGTCCGCTGGAGCTCTGGCCGTGCTGACAGGGCTCGTCGCTCCCGTGGGGCTGGACGCCCACCCCCGCGGGTGTTTTACCCCCATAACGCCCGGTAAAACCGCTGCCCTGGGGCAGGGAGCGGGTGCGGCGGGCCCCGGCTGGGCTGGCACCCTCCATCCCCGGCTCGGCAGGGCGGAGAGCCGGCGGGCCGGCAGGCAGCACCGTCCCCAGGGGGCCGGGCAATCCCCCCCTTGCCCTCCGGATGCTCCCCGGGCCGCGCTGCGGGGCCCGGGCCCCTGCCCGCGGTGAGGCCGAGAGGGGCCGCGGGCTGTG
>JAOXJK010000007.1:3602756-3685754 GCA_025774025.1 Xenus cinereus
TTGCCCAGAGAAGCTGTGGCTGCCCCATCCCTGGAGGGGTTCAAGGCCAGGTTGGAGGGGGCTTGGAGCAGCCTGGTCTAGTGGGAGGTGTCCCTGCCCAGGGCAGGGGTTGGAACGAGATGATCTTTAAGGTCCATTCCAACTCTAACCATTCTATGATTCTATGATCTGGGAAATACATTAAAAAGGAATCAAAGTATAATGACCAAACTCGCTTATTCGACTGTAGCGGGTCCTGCTTTCAGAGGTTATCTGTGCATATCACTAGGAGCAGCTCTGAAGTTCACTCGGAGACTAGTGTGACTATGATATGCTGTTATGTCAATAAATGACACTAAAAATCCTGCTCATACATGGCCCTTGGCATCTTGCCATAACTGACAGATGAGGCCGAGTCAGCTCTGTTCTAGGAGACACGAAAATAAATTTGGAGTAAATTACACAGCTTTCTGGGCAAGTGCAGGAATACGTAGGCAGCCCCGTGATCCTGCACAGAGAGGCTGGTTGGCCTTTGGGTAGACTGCAGAAGTGTAGCAGTCAAATAGATGTTTTTCTGGAACCACTAAAGCTATTACCCTGTGATTCAGAGCCTGGAACATTTGGAGACTTGAACGTCACGTATATAAACAACCAAGGAATAGAAAAACACTGTGTACAATTCAGATATAAAAGGATCTTTCTGATGTCCAGGATCCCCAGTAAGCACAGAAGTACAGAACGTGTTTTGAAATAATTACCATTTCATAATACAGATGAGTCACTTAAACAGTGATTATTCCGAGAATTTCCATTTTTGCTGGGATTAATCCTGTGAGTTGCTTAGTACCTCAGAACTCTCTGACTACAAGTCACTAATGTCAGTATGGTAGTTGAATCTGAAATTAATCTCACATCATTGCCATCTTCTCTTACTAAGTAGACCTGCTGGAAATATGCCAAGGTAATTTGCATGCCTGAAACAGATGCAGACATGGATGTACCTTTCCCTCAAGTGGTTTTCGTATTAAAGTCATGCCATGCTACATGAGGAAGGTAAATCATCCTACATTGGTAAATTACACACCTCCATACCACACAGGGCTAAAGATATATAAAATACATACATTTAAAATATTTTAATGATCTTGGTGATATACGGGATAGATAATTCTGCATAGAAACAGACACACAATAAATAAGATTAAATTCATTATTTAAACTAATGACTGCCAATTTGATACTTAAGTGCAGCATTTTTATATGTAATTTTTAAGTTAGGTTCCTGGGTCTTCAGGAGTGATACAGCCTTTTTGTACTCCGTCTCACTAAAAATCAACAGAACTTAAGTTTCACAAGTCATCTGCGAAAATGGGACATGCCCCTTGGCATTTCAAGTCTTTAAAGTGTAATTTACATTTCAAAAATTATACTTCTGAATAAGCCAACAGGACCCAAGGTTTGTTTTGCACAAGCCATGAAGACCATATCTATCTTTGTGATTTCATCTACTTTAAGACTGCTGGATCAAGTCAGCATTCTTTCAGATGTCTCTGTTTTGTCATTAGCAATTAATAGGCAAATGTAGCTGGCCCTGCTATACATACATTGATCAAGGTTAAGGGATACGGCTGTAACAGAGTTATTTCCCTTGAGATTATTTATTTGTAACCCATTCATACGAAATATTATTTCCTACATTGTTCTTCTGGATGTTAACTATGACTTACCTAGTATGGATCCGATTGACCCGAATGAAGAAAATTCTTGCTCATACCCTTGGCTATAATTTGTTCAATCTCCTTCCTCTTTGTTTCATCTGGTTTTACCTAGCACAAGTGTGGATACAAAATTGGCAAACAGATTGATACAAATCTTGTAAACAGTAGCGACTACAAGCCAGAGCAAAGGTATATTAATGACATAGAGTTTAAATTAAAGCTCTTCAAAGCCATCTTAGCTACCCGATGCAATAAGAATGGGAATTATTTTAACTAACTGATATCTTAGAAGTGTGACCTGTGGTTATGACATCTGAATATAATTCAATCTTTTTCATACAATGACATCGTTGTGCTTTAAAGAAATCTTCAGGTTCCACCTTTACCAGGGACAGCTGAATCGGTATCTCTGTGGTTATGATTAGATGCAAGAAACAGGGGTTTATGAGAAGATGTATCACCCTTGAGAGATAATTAGGTCTCATAACGCAGTGACCCTCACAATATTGTGTTCAGAAGCAGCAGTAGTTGAAGGTGGATGGCCAGACAACCTCACTAAGCATGAGATGTACTCTCTGCAGTTTGAGTTTATATCCAGCTATGGGGTACAGCATTATCTTCTTATGCCTCTTAGAAAAGTTTTGAGGATTTAAAAAACCCAAATGACTCATGGAGCCAAAATTAAAAATTGCATCATCTGTGACTATCTTCTTTCCACACATTAAACACTCTGGATCAAGGATATTCCTAATAGAGAAGGAAAACAGTAATTTTAAAGTTCTTGAATATGCTGCTTTTTGGGCAACTATTCAATAAAAATAAAAATGTGTGCAACTGTACTTTCTATCAAACTCTCTTCTCAGTTTACTGGGAACCAAGCTGATCTGTGTCAGGAGCTGTGAGAAGGAAATTTGGCCCTTTCTCAGCCGCTTTCCTGGAGGGAAGGCAAGTGTTTTAACTGTCCATTTCAGTCATCAAATGCCAAAGTAACATTTGTTGGAAACATACCTAAGTTGCAGTAGACATTGACTCAGTCCACTGTTACTTAAAATACAAATAATGAATGGCACGCATATTATTTAGGATTTTTCTTTTTTTAAGCAAGAAAGCAGAGCATAAAAATAGCATACTTAAATGCAGATCAAAAATTTGAAGGACTGCAGCGAGGATTTACCTAACCAAACCGGTGAGAAAACTGGAAAAATACGGACTTGTTCATTCCCAAAGCATACACATTTAAATTGTGAAGACATGAACTGAATTAAGAGGAAAGATAAAAAAAAAAAAAAGCAATAATTGGTATTCTCGAATAGGCATCACTCCATATGTTGCCTAAAAATAGAGCCTCTGGGGAGCTGGCTCAGAAATCTTGTTCTGTAAATCCTCCGGTGCTGCAGGTTTACAGGAACAGAGACTTCAGGAGAGGAGTGAGGCTGAAGGAGCGTAAGAGTAAGAAGAGGGCATTGCAAACCGAAGGCTACTATGGAGTCAGCTCTTCTGAATTTAGAAACAAGTTGCCCTTCTATGGTTCTAGATTTTGTTTTATTGGTTTTCACTTCCCTAATTTCTGTTCCTCATATCTATTTCATACAGGTTTTGTTAGTTTACGTGTTGTTTCTCTGGGCTGCTACTGCACATATTTTGCTACCGATACTTTTTAGCATCACAAGATTTCTTCATGCAAATTAATTACATTAAGCATCCCCACTTATGCTTCTAGATCAAAGCCTTTTACTGTAAGATGAACAATTTTGAGAAACTCACAATGGAATTATCAGCACAACGTACACAGTGGTAACAAGTTTTTGAAATGAACCAACAGTATAAAATTAAACCCCCCAGTAACCTCATCTGCTGAAATACCCTCCGTGCTAAAATCACAAACTTCGGGAAATTCTCAAATTAAAACATCTCCTGTTTCATATAATGTTTTGCCTTGTAGCTTGTCACTCTCTCCATGCTACCAGGTACACGATGCACTTGCTAGAAAACAGCCAGGTTAATTCAAGAAAAGGAGGTCTTTGTTAGGCTGAATTTCCTTATTTCTGTGGTTTTAAGCTGCATTTAGACTACATTATCTCTGTAAAAAGCAGGAAGCAGCAATGAGGTACATTTCCCATCCTGAGTTCTCAAATATCACATTTCTCCATCGGCAAAAACGGGGTGATTGATTGTGCGATTCTTAAAAGGAGTAGTGCACCCTGACCTGTCGGTTGTATTGCTGTTTGCAGCCTCTCTTGTGCCCAGGACTCCAGACCGACCAGAAAAGACTTTGCATCCTCTGACAGATCTTCATCACGCAGCCCTCACACCGGCACCACCTCTGGTAAACCTAAACTTTGTCCAAGAATCCCAGAGGTTGGGGGGTGGTTCATCTCTCACAGGCAAATTTCTTTGACAAATAATTTGGGTGACGTGAAGAAAAACATTTTGCCAGCAGACATGAAATTGATATTATGGCACCACACATGAAAATAAATACATACTTTTTTCCATCCACTAGGAAATGACTGCAACGTTCTCAGTAGCTGAACTTTTGAAAAATGTCTTTTAAAAGATTGGGGGCAGGGGAGGGCAAGCAGAGTGCTAATATTTATAGGACCTTTATGAAAATGATGTCCTTGTGCTCCCTCTGCTGTTTCTGTCACAGCAGAAAACTGGGAGTGTTTCAAGAGCTATGAATATTTCTTCAGAGACTGTAAGAAATACTCATGCCTAAATAAAAAAGGGTTATTTCTCCTGGCAAAAGACTTTTCAAAAATAAAGCAGCCTAGTATAAAAATTAAAAATAAAAAGCATTATCTACCTGGAAAGCAAGCTTTTATGCATGATACAATGCCATGGACATACCTGGGCTTTATTTAAACTAAAATTTGTTCCATTAACACCAAAATATTATTCCATGTGAGCTCTGAATATCATTGTAATTTAACTTATGCAATTGTTATTTACTATCACAATTGTTCAAACAATTTTTACCAAGACTGGAGGGTTAAGAGCCAAAATATGGTCTTCCTAAAATAGAAGCAGTGAGAAACACACTGCTAGTTTTAAACTAGTCTATTTTCTCTACACAGATGGATGACACACCTATCAGAAGTAACACCAAATGCAAGAACATCACATGTATTAAAAATTGGTTGAATTATCTCATATAAGAAATAATAATTAACAATGCTTGGAAAGAGGACTTACCAAACTGGTTAATGACGGAAATTCTTAGCACATCATCAGCAAGGGGAAACGCTAGGTTTACTCTCTCTCACAGCGGGGTCCCCTGTATCACATGCTTGATTTTTCATGGTGGTAGCACGACTGTTTTCTTTTTAATACTTGGTCTAACACTGCCTTCTTTTAACCTTAGACAACAACAGTTACATTAGTGCAACGGGACTTTTCTCATATTATTTAGAGACTGAATCAGCTGCAAGAGGGTATAATTTTTACTTTTGAAATCTAAAAATCAAGAAAAGGTGACATTTTTCTTGACAATGGTTTTCCATAGAAAATACAACACAGGCAGCTCCACCTTTTTGAACATGCAAATTACAAAATAGTTATTGCATTCTGAATATTAATTTAAAAATACCTTTTATAAAGCAGAAACACATTAATTTTTTTCATCACAACAGGCCTGATTTGAAGATGACATATAAGCAAAGCAATGAGCGCTCTTCTAACATAAGGAGGACAAGGTAGCAGACTGTCCGACTTGTTTTAATATATATAACAGACTTTGCAAAAATGAATTGGATGTTTTACTTATCTGGAGAACTTTCCATGCCAAAATGCTCTGCAAAGGAGAGTATCTTCAACACATAGTAGCATCACTTCATCACTGAAATTTCACCAAGTACAGCTAAGGTGTTCCTGACTGGTTTTTAACTTTTGTTTTTTTTTGAAGGAAGGGTTATGTTTCAATAAGACAGCAGATTTTAATGCTTCTGTTATTCCAGTACAAGACAGTATTTTATGTGTTTACTTTTACAGTCAATTTACTTCACCTGACTTCAAATGTCTTTGCAGTATTCTCCCATCCATGCATTATTCTCCCATCCAAGCTTAAAAATAATAATTTGAACATTACTATGTTATAAGAACATGGCTATGAAATACAAGCAAAGACCATGTCTTCAAGATGAACTACTAATGAATGTTTAGTTCCGGAAAGAATTACTAAACAGGAGAGGCTTTTTTATTTTTATTTTTATTTTTTTTTACATATATGAGATTGATCTATGTTTTTAATTTAAAAATTCTCCAAGTAAATCAACAGCCACTGATGATGAGATCTTCGGCAAAATCTTCCATTGTATTTAAAAACTCCTGACAAAATGTACATGCTGTATTTGAAGGCCACCACTCAATCCAAGTGCTGGAGTCCAAAGGGTACTGGAATCTAAGAAGACAACAAAAAATGATCATTTTCTGCTCAGATTTGGGGAGCAAAACATCAAACAGAAAAAAAAAGAAATTACAATATGAAATTGCTTGCTTTGTCTTCATAATCCTGTTTTAAATGTACGCATCTGAAAACACATTGTGTAACTATTTGTCAAACTAATACTTAAAAAAATCAAATAAATTACGTATTAGATAAGACTTATTACATACAAACACTTGCCACTTCACAGCACACATTAAGATTAAATCTCTGCACATTCTGATGGTAAGTTACTTACTTGAAATTATAACCGATGCTTATCTTTAAGGCTTCTTTTCCCATGATCAAATACTGCTCTCCCGGGCTCAATTCAACATCTGTACAGGTCTTCTTTTTAACAAAGGTTATTTCATCATTTTTTTTAGCGAAAGCCTGCCCTGAAGTAGAATGTCAAGAATTGGAAAATTTCACAAAGAAAATTTCCAGTCACTCATATATGAGACAGAAACCACCAAAATGTTCTACAGTACAGCACAGCCAAGGGATCCATTTGCCACTAGTTCTATAACAGGAAAAATTGATGCTATAAAATGTATTTCTTGTAAAAGATTTTTTAAATTAAATCTGAATGGTAAATAAGCCTCATGCACATTAAACAATTTTATATTATAGTAATTATAAGGATGTATTAGGTGCTTAAACTCAGAGGAAAAAATGAGTGAATATCAGCTTGAGTTTCCCAGGACCTACGAGCAGTCACCTTTCCTAACAGTAAGACAGTGAGTACCCAAAAACATTCTAAAGTTCTTTCTCAAAACAGAAACATGCCCAACCTTCAAAAATCTGAGCAAAGTTAAGGTAAGGCGTATCCTTGCACAGTGCCCCACTTCAGTCATTGTCTGTACAGTAAGGGAGGGCATTCTGTGGAATGAGAGACACTCAAACAACAGCTCACAACTGTATTAACTGATTATGGAGTATGTTCACCTTCTTTTGTCACATAAAAGACATTTAACTGCTTACAGTTTAGGTTTTTTAGCAACAGCTATAACACAGAAAAGCTGTTTAAAAAACATCAAAGACTGTCCTTCTCAGGGCACAAAAGAATTCTCAAAGGCTGTATCTGAGACTACGGATTTCTACCCTCATGAAACGACGAGGCCTGACTGCTGATTTTTGTCAGCTGCTTCAGTGGTCTCAACCAGACAGCTTTTAATCTAAATAAACAGCTAAATGGATTAAGAACAGGACACTCACCTCTTTTATAGAGGTCCAGAAGAGTCGCAGAATACTTTACAAAATAACCTTCTTCACTGCGAGATAAGATGTTCACTTTATAAACTGCAGAACAACACAAACCAAAGTTTTTGTTATTCCTTGTTCCTGCAATGGGTACTAAATGACTTACAGATGCTCAGGTGAAGAATATAATGTCCCTTTCCAATACTCATTTCTGGGAAAACAATGGCTGTAGCCACACAATGTAGAGTTAAGAAACATGAACAAGTCCTACCCATGCTCTCATCTGATGGAAGCTCTATCCATACCCTCACCTGATGCCCCCCAACTGCCTCTGACCCCAAAGCCACATGACCATGTTAGAATGGTACCAGGGAAGAGAAACGCAGCGCTTATTAGCGGAACCCATCAGATCAGGCTCACGGGGCAGCACTTATTCTTCTCTGCTCCAATATGTCACCATTATCTACTGCCAGGCCTGATGAACTTTAATCACTAAAGACCTAATTGGAAGAAAAAGTTTTGCAGCAGTAGTAAACAAGTAAACGTTTCAGTCAAAGTATGTGAAATAGGTAATAATTCAAATATTACCATACGCAATATCATTCTGGCATGCAGCTTCTCTCCTGGCATCTGCAGTTACGGATCGATCTAGCCTCTTCTGTACTTTACTACACTCAGCTACATTGAGAAAGAAAAAAAAAACCAGTGTTAAGACAATGTCATCACATGTCCTCAAATTGGAGGACATGTGATGAACACTCCTACATGTTTGGAGTAATCTACTGTAACTGAGAAACACCATGATTACGGGATTGCGTGCTGGAGCATTGAATATTTAAAATACAAAATAACACCCTCAGTCACCTGAACTTAATCCAGTCAGACAGCCACAATCATATCGCATACATTTTTTAAAGTGTAACATTTTGAGAGGGCAACAGCTGTGTTCTTATGAGGATTTTTTCCTTGTGTTTGGTGTGGGTTTGTCCAAAGCACTACACTGCATTTTTCCACCAAGTGAAATAGGAAAACATCTTAAAAAAAGTTTACCTTCCATGCATTTGCATTCATCTCCTTCACACAATCTCACAAGCTTTTCATTTCCATAGGGGTTATAATATACAGTACACCTTTTATCTGGAAGATCCAAAAAGAAATAACAAACGCATAGAAAATCGAAATCCAAGAAGTTTCAGAAGCACTGAAACTTTATGAGTCACAAGTTACTTAGCTTAAAATAGCACAGATTACAAAGGTGTTGAAGAAGGAATAATGTACTCTTTAGGGAGGAATAAAGAGTTAAAAGACATGGAAGACATACCTGGTGCATGATATTCATATACGGTGAATGTGGCAGGATTTAGCATTCCAACCTGGAAAAGCTCACCTATTCGGAACTCAACACAGAGAAAATTATCAGCTGGCACCTATTAGAAAGACACATGAATTAAGGAGCGCTGTCGGAAACAAAATTATTCCCAAGAGTGAAAGTAGCGCTTCGAGTTATGAAAAGAGTAACGTACAGAATCTATCTGCAGAATAACATGCCCATCTTTTATCTCATAATCTGCTATCAACTGATCAACTCCACTTGCAAGCTGTAGGGGAGAAAAACAGAGAAAAATCTTTTATACAAGTTAAATATTTTTTTATGATCTTGAAGGCTTTGTAATCAGTAGCTTTAACATAATTCTGAGATGTAAAAAAAAACCCTATTTGAGGGATGCCTCTTTATAATGCTCATACTCTCACTTGTTTTTTTGGTTTTCTTTTAAGGAAATTATCCTTTCACTCATTTCATTAAGATAATAAAGAATTAAAGACCTAATTATCCTCAAAATTATACTTGAGTCCATGTATAGCATCCTACTTAGTACTATAACTCTTAACTCCGGTTGCCTTTAACTAAAACTCACATGTGTGTCAATGGGAGCTGGATGAACACAAACACTACAGTCAACGTTCAGTTCACAAACTACAGCCAACCAATCCTCAGGCGTGTACACCAACAGCGTTCCTTTGTAGCTGGCAGGGACAGCATCTCCAGAGGCTGATGGACACTCCCCTAACACAGATGGCAACCACTCTCTGTCCACTCTTGTCTTTCCACCAACAACAGAGGGAGCCAAGATGTCAAACTTTAACTAGACACCTAGCTTCTGACCCTATCGAAATCCATACACTAGACTTAAGTAGATTATTCTCATTAGTATTAGAAGTGTTTAGAAGCAATGAGGATATAATGATATAAAACTGCACTGCTACTCTAACAGAAAAAGATGGACAGTAAATATTATACTTCTGTCAAGAAAACTGCAGTAAAAGAAAGAAGTTCACTAAGACTTACAGTAGATAAATCTTCTGTATTTGCTTCTAATCCACTAACCAAACCGATGTCCATCACAGCATGAGCAGACCCTGACTGCGGTTCTCTCATGCTGGGCCTGTACCTAAAATAGATTAAAAATAATATCAGTTAAACATAGCTCAAATTAAAAAAGAGATCTTCAAGTGTGATCCCAGAAAAACCTAAGGAAAATTCTACCAACATTTAGACCACAGTAAACCTATAATGAAGCAAAATAATCCAGGTGAATAATTTCAGATTTATGCCAATATCATGCATAAAGAAGCTTTTCTTAATGCTTGTGTTCCAGGAGAACGCACATATAAATTAAAGAAAAACTCCCTCCCAAAGAGATCGAGACCTTTGGCTCTAAATCTGTTTACTCACATACGTAAAAGGGAAGAAACTGGAAGAAAAGTAGATCAGAAGACCAGGTATAATTATTAACAAACAAAAACACTTTAATCTCTTAAAAAATAAAATAAACTTAATATAAATATGTCAGCTAACGTAATACTAAAACAGTAACTAAAAAACCCAAAAGATCAGAAAACCTTTGTAACATTCTTAGATTAATTTCATAATGTAGACCCACAGGGCATTTGCTTTGCACAGCTCCAATTTCTTTACGTCAGCTGAGAACTCCACCTTTGGAGTGTTGAATGTTAGAAATCCAGGACATTTAAAACCAGCATTTAGTTAAATGAAACCTTTACATGCAGAATATTGGCTCGATCAGCGGAGAAAGAAAAGGAACAACCAACCAAACAAAAACCCCATCAGCTGTACTTACTTTGCACAAGCCTCTAAGCGCCCAAGTGGCTCCCTATCTCCTCTTCTGTAACCTTTTCACATCAAATAGAGTCAAATAAGTAATTTTATAACTATTCAGAAGCAGCAATCCAAAATTCTATAAAGCCTTTTCATAATTGAAAGATAATTCTTTTAATTGTTTTGGTGGCTATTTTTTTTAATAGGAATTAATTGTCCAGCCACAAACACTTAACATTATACTTCTTTTATAATTCAGGTGAAATTACAGCTTTAATGCTTTATGTGCTTTTTGTGTACTTATGTTATTAAAACAACTTCATGGCAAAAGCCTAGAATGTGGTTATATACCCTGCTGTAACTGGTCTAGAGCTCTCAGTGCCTTGTAGAACTGACTGTAAACCACCCCTACCCCCCATCATATTTATTTCTTCTGCTAGAAGTTTGCATTCTTCACTCCCTTACCTGTAAAATCTCTTCCATAAATGAGTAAAAATACACCCAACAGAAATACATTAAAAATTAGTTCTATTCACAAAAAGGCAATAGTTTCAAGAAAGGCTAAGAAAGGCTTCTAGCAATTTCTTTTCCAGTTTTGTACTCAGAAAGTGGCAGAATTTATTACCGTTTCATTCTCAGTAAGAAACACTTTGTTAAACAAAGCAAGGTGTTTTTTCCTTCTTTCTTTGCATTGACCTAAGTAGTAATATTTATAACCATATTAACCCCTTACCATCAACTCTCTTTGGAACAATCTTCAATTCAAAGTTACAGGACTCTTCAGAAGTACCGATTGTGTTATACACCGTCCTCACCTACACGTGTACAAATGAATGAGACAAAACAGAAGCAGAAAACAATCCTCAAAACTGTGATAAAACTGTGAAAACTCATAATACAGAGAATATAATACTAGCAAAACTGAGTCTGTAAAGCATCATTAGTTCTGATGGACACAGAGTAAATAAAGGATCAGCACAGAAAGAAATGGGGAATTCTTGAGCAAAACCACACCACTCTTGCTGGTCGCATTTACAAGACTAAAAATATTATTCAAACAACTCCTGACATTTTGTGAATATAAATACTAGTACACAAGAATAAGTACTTTTCACACGTTACTAAGTTTGATGCTAGAAGAGGTTATGAAAGATAAGAAGAAAATAAATCATGGCAACAGCTTAATATTTAGGCAGACAAAAATTATTCCTTTAAATATTGCAAGAAAACAGTTTCTCAATGGCATTGCTTAATTAACTGAGAGTAAACACCAGAATAACAGAGAGTTGAGCAATTTCTCAGAAACGATCACTAAGTTGGGTTTTTTCCTGTTTGGCTATCTAAACAGAGACCTAACAATCGACAAGCATTAAAATTAAGTTGATCATCCATTTGGATTTCTGGAACAGAAGACCTCCAAAGAAAAGGAAGAAACTTCACAACTTCTCTCTCATTAGCCATAAGTCATACCTTGGTTTGTACTTAATCTAAAATCTAGCCATAATGACATCCATCACTTCAGTCTAAAGCTAAGGGCAACAAATGGAATCGTTTATGAGAAATTTCAGTTTCTTTTTCAACGTTGATGTTACAAAACAGAGATGCCATTTAAAGAAAAACCTGGTTGCACGCTTACGTTTACTGTTGCTATGCCAGTGCTGCTGCCAGTGCTTATGTATATGTCATCATCCAAAGGTACCTAAAAGATTGGTGTTAAACAAAAAGTTATAAATGAGTAATAAAGACAGTGCTATTTATAACAATTCAGGTCAGATTATCTGCTTGTCTTTTCTACATTTTATATCCATATTAAGGCCTGATGCTACAAACAGATTCTGCAAAAAACTTAATAGGAACAAGCAGAGATACTAAATTTATATAAATATTCAAATGCATTAAATTTGGCAGATGAACGAAGTTCTTAAACATTTGTTATACCAAATTACTACAAGTTTATTAAAAGAAAAAGCTTTAGTAGCAATTTCGCAGTTCACATAATTATTTAACAAGTTGCTAAGAATTCTGCTTTCACTTTTCAAAAGCAGTAATATTCACTCACTGTCAGAGTTCTTCCCACAAAATTATCTGCTGTCAGTTTAAATAGATTCAGGTCTCCGTAGTTTTTGTACGCCACCTTAACACTCATGTCCAAATCAAGCCGTTTGACAAGAAGGGAATATTCAGTCAAGGCCTCAAGAGCATTAATTGTGTCCTGCCAGAAAGCAGTTACAAAGAATTTAATAAGAAGGGAAAATGTATTACAAAGCAATTTATTTTCTGTACACGATTACAAATAATGGCAATCATTACTGGTTAAACAGCTTGGCATTGTCTCAGCAGTACACAACATGGTGGTAATATATTTAACGCTACACTCATAGACATACTTGTACAATTTAAAGAAAATACATGCAAATACTAAAAAGGAAGCAAGCAAGCAGCTATAAAAAACCCACAGCACTCATCAGTTTCTTCTTGGTTTTTTAATAATTTAAAAAAAGGGAGGTTGGATGAATTTGAATATTCTATATAGTATGACTAGTTGATAGTGTATCAGAAATCTGGGAACTTGCACTTACTTTTGGTCTATTCATGCATACTAACATCATTTTCACAATGAAAACATGCATACTGTCTATTTTTGTGAAAAACAAGAACAAAAATCATGTCACAAAATGAAATATTCTTTTTTATAACAAACTTGGGAAAACAGTTTTCCTCCTGTGATTCTTTTCATTCAGCAGATCTAAAGTCAGTGGAATCATCTTGTAAATTTCTATTTATAAAAGACTTTACGAAAAGAAGTCGTATTTCCCAAAGACAAAGCATATCATGGCAACGGGGTCATTTGACATTAATCCCATACATAGGACACCGAAGTTGTCAATGTGGTCATCTAATGATGTTACCCTCTTAAGCCATCTCAGATTTTGGTACTTGAAGGATAAGAAGAAAATATTTAAAAGCTCACCTGAGTTGAATAAAACCCCCCTCCATATCTTTGTTGTTCAGACAACCACTTGATGATTGGATTAGCATAGTTTTTGTCCCCTCTTAGCAAAGCAGTAAGCAAGGCATATGCTGTGGTTTCAATCATTTGTGCAGTAACAGAGCTGGGAGTGTGATGGTCTGCTGTTTTGAAAGTATCTTTCCAAAAACGATAAATAGGAGGGTCACCTTCAAAAGTACAAAAGGAAAGTTTCAGATTGAAACATAGCGTTAGCTCTTCTCCAGAACACACAAAGTGAACTCCTGCAAACTCAGGTCAAGGAGAAAAGAAGAAAATCACTCTGCATTGAAGAAGAGATGAAGATACAGTTCTCTTACAGTAGTAAGTCTGATGTTTATACTAGAAACTGACAATAAACAAATGTGATGCAAAGCATCTGATGCATATCTGAATATTGCTGGTCCTGAACAGTGACAGAGTGGCCAAACAAATAGAATACAGATTTTAGATATTTTTTTAAGACATTTTCAGCAGACAGAACAAAGGTTTTCTATTCCAATAGAAATCGTTACATGGCAGAGAACAGTCTGAGTCCCTTACCTTTGACAGAAATACACTGAAAAGGAACAGCATTCACAAGAGACTACAAAGTCCCTCACCAACCAGTGAGAAATTAAGAAGAAAACCCAACATAACAAAAGTGAGGGCAGTGGCAGATATCATGAAAAAATTCCACTCTGAGCCAAGGAAGAGAGCGGATACATCATAGGGATGAGAGCAGACAGAGGTAATCCATACAGACACCTGCATAAAAGGGAAGCCTATAGATAGAACAAACGTGACCCAACGGGGCATGACAGAGGCCTGGCTGACTCGCACACTGCTAATGAAATGGTGCTGCTGAAAGCAGGATTCAATCTAGTAAAAATCCTAGGCCACACAAGACTAAAAATTCACTTATGCCAAAGCAAGCATCACTGAAATTCACTCTTCAAGTAGTGCCATCACATTAGAGAATTCAAAAATACCAAAAGAACAGCCTGAGAGCCAACTACAGTAGAGAGTCTGAGAAAATTTAATAATACCTATGACAGATGCTTCCTTCTTCAATGCAGAGAATGCCGACCGTGCGGAGGGATGGTTCAAATCCACAAGGGCCAAAGCATACGAAGTTATCGCCATAGTAAAGGGGCTTTGAGCAGCCTGCACGTTTTTAATCAAATAATCTCCCGCTTTATTTTTAGCATCATGGATTTTCTGAAAAGATGAAGAGGCTACAGCTTACATCCATTAGATTTATTTTTATGCAAACACATCTATCAAGACAACATAGGCATATACAGATTTTCTACCATATATCTTATAATAAAGTGATCCAGAATTTCATTATTGTTCCTTTACTGATTTTGAAAGACAAAGACTAACAAAATAAATAAGTCTTAAACTTTGAAATAGAAAAAGCCTCTTCATTACTTTGAACATACGTTAAAGAAAATGGAAGACATTAGAATCCCATAAATAAAAATATTATTTACCTCAGTAGGACATATTTTAATTGACTTTTTAATTCCAATAATAGAAAATGCTGTGAGATACAAAGACTTTTCTTTAGCTTCTCTGGGTAATGTACCCTACAAAATCAAATACATAAATATAATTAAATAGAAACAACAGTTAATTTAAATAAATGGAACTTTTTACACTTTAGGTAAGGAAACAAATAGAAATTCCTGTAAGAAATATCAGTTTGTTTTAACCTGAAAATATGTTGACTCTTTCAAAGATACTAGCATATTTGTAAAAAAAGAGACAAAATTATATAAAGTTATTGGCAAGCCAGGACTATTATACTGTAAAATCAACCTACATATTTTTTTTCTAAATATTAAGAAGTGGCAAGCAGCTATTTTTAGTGGGAAAACAGAAAGGCTTGCAAGCTTGTGCTGTTGTTTAAATGACTTTAGAAAAATGTAAATTTAGCAAAATTATCTTGAATAGGTGTTCTGGTGAAATGCAGCCTAAAACACCTGACATCTCTAAAACATGTTACCTCCCAGCAACTTCAGCTTTTACTGTAATCGCACAGGAAACTTTTAGTTTTCATACCTGTAGTTTCACTGGTTGGTAACTTGCAAATTCACTGAATGACCCATCTGGCATTTGACAGTTATCAATCAACCACAGAAGTGAATTACAAATAGAAATTTCATTAAGATTTATATATTGATTAACTTGTCCAAGAATCCTTAAAGCAAAAGCTGTCAACCTGCCAAGGAAATCAAAGAAATCATATTTGATTTGATTACCAGGTATTAACACATTGCTAGATGCTGGACACAAATTTGCACTGTTTATGATTTAGGTACGATACGTACCCCCACAGCTCCAAGAAATACTGCTGATTAATTTTGAACTTAACAAATGGGCAATGATTACCCACTTTAAATTAGGATCAAATTCCATGTTTCAGGATATTAACTCCTTGCATCCTCAAAAGATTACTTGTTCTTACGCACAAAACTTACAGAAGATGCTTTTGAAGCATCTTATTCCTTCCTTCTATAAGGAACTGCATTTGCCATTGCTAAGGGTAGGACAGTGACAAAGCAATTTGCCTAATTTGCAATGGCAGATTCCGTTCTCCATAAACAGTAGTTTCCTCCTGTTTGATAGCCTTTAAATATCATATGATTCCATGATTTGTGCGAACAAAAGGTGTGACTATTTTGCCCTTGCTCATGTCTACTTAGCCTTCCTTCTTGAAAGTTGGGGCACAACCTTTTCCTGAGCTTATGATTCTGCAGGGAACCAAGGTCTACATAGTCCTTTTGTAAAATTCAAAGCCCAAAGAAGAGGTTTCAGAACTAAACAAAATCCTTCAAAATATGTCAGGTATACCTGCTCTTAACCATTGGCCCAACTTGGTTGCAATGGTGTGGACTACAGACACAAATAAAAGATTTAACAAGTGAAACAAGGAATCAAAAGATATTATGCAAAGTTGGAAGCACCATTTAAATCTACCATCAGGTTTACCTCTCATGCTTACTAGAAAGCATTACCCTTAAAAAAATTGGTTAAAATATTAAAGGAGTGAAACAAGCCTTTTCCATCCATTCTAGTTGAAAGACCTGTTTAACTCACCAGGTGCTCGCTTGCCCATCCTTCCACATGCTATATGAGAATTCAGAATTTCTGAATGACAAGATGCTTACAATTCCTAAGGGATACAGCAGGGAGAAAGCAAGTTATGAAATGAGATTCGTATTAAAATTGCATTTGCTCACTCAGACATACTATCTTTCTCATTCAGCAAAGTTTATGCATCGCTACAACTCTGAAGCAAGAGAAGAAGCTATATTTTTCTACCTTGTTTCATCTTCCTCCTCATTTGAGTTCTTGCAGTTAAGGTTTCAGAACCCAGTAAATGCCAGTTATCTGACTCTTCCAAGTAGCGAAACACATAAAATACTGGGGCAATATTCATAAACTCTGCCTCTGCACTGCCCTTCGGCAGATTAGTAAGAGCACTAACACCACTAGGACTGAGGACTGTGCCAATCGTTTCACCCATAAGATGTCCTGTGGAAAGGAAAAAACAAAAATGGTTTAAGTAAGAGATCATGAATGTGAAAGACCATATATACAGAAAGTACACACGCAGTAGCCTAAAACGTTCAATTCAGTTTACCTTTTACACTGACACTTCTATCAACTTTTGTTTTAGGGACCAGATTTAGTGGGACTTTATATCGAAATTCGTGTCGCCTCTTGATTGAACCTGTAATTGAAAATGTGTAAGTCACACTGCACAATCTAAATCAACAGGTCACAACTATCTGAGAAGTCAGCAACAAAAATACTTATGATAATATGGAAACTAGAAATATGCCCAAATGCACATGCAAACACCAACCTTTGAAAAAGAACAAATGCAAACACTTTAATCTTTCTTTTGCCTTTTTTTGTTAAGAAAAAGATCTGATCTGTACCTAAACTTCGTAGTTTCAGATCTCTGGTTAAATGAGAATATATTCTACTTTCATTAATAAAACACTTGCTAACTCGTTTTCAAGCTCACTGAAAAAACCTTAGTATTATACTACAGTAAGAGATACATATAAAGGCTCATTTAAGAAACAAATCCAAGTATTTTTTTGAAAGACTGGCTATTTTGAGAAAGAGTTGTTAGTCAATGAAAGGACAGGAAATCCCTGTAAGGGACATATGAAGAATATTTCAGGACAGAGAAATGCCAATTTGTTCACAGTACTGAAAACTTGATCATCCTGAATCAAGAACACAAAGATATAAACAAAGTAAAGACATAGATGATCATTTCACTTACCATAAACACCCTGTGGATCCAAAGTGAAACCTGCATGAATTTCTTTCTTAATGCCTTCTGGCTGAAAGCATTAAGAGGAAAGAAGTAGAAATGAAAACATTTTTTCTTAATCAAATATATTAGCTGAAACAACAGTTTAAAACAATAATACTTTTGCCTTCTACATCCTTCTCTGTAGTTAAGCTTTACTTAACCATTCTAAATCTATTCTACATACATTTAAGCTAGTGTTTTATCTCCCAAAATTCTTGAGAAAAATGTAACAAAAGATTTAAATAAAAGCTTAGGAAAGTATAAAATTACAAAAAAAGTGACTTTCAATGACGCATGCTTAAGCAGTTGAAAATCCAAGCCAAGTAACTTGGAATGCAGTACTCTCCTCCCTTACTAAGTCATGATCTGTCTATTGATCTAATCTTTCTGACAATCCTTACATGCAAGGTTTAAAAAGGCACGTAACTCAAATACTCAGTCATGCATTTTTCCACTGCACACACCTCAGTAAATTCAATGATATCATGTGATATTTTAGATTCTGGTAATATTAAAATAAAGCAATATTTATATATCAATTGAAAATATTTTTATTTCTTGTGACTGAATCAATATGAAATTCAAAACCACTACAAACATTTTAATTTTTTTTTCTTACCATTACACGTAATGTTTTAACTACAGTTTCACTGTTCTTGGCTGTCAGCAACGTAAAGTTGATAGTGTGAAGACCTAATTCCAGAGGAAGTATTCTGAATGTTACTGGTGACAAAGAACCGCCGTCTAGATTCTTAAAATTACAACTGTGCTTCCTTGATCCAGAAGTTGCAGAATCTCCAAAAGCACAGATTCCAGTTCCAGCTGCTATTTTAACACAGAACTGAAATGTTGAAAGATTTAAATGTTTCACTTCCATGACAGGTACAACACCAGAGAAATATTAAAGCCACTGAAATACTATAATGAGTATTCTATTATTGTAATAGTACTTTTCAGTTTACAGTGAGGAATTATTACCACCTTTGGAATTACTATTACTTCCACTAGAGACACACCAACGTATGTTCACTAGCAACACCAGGGAACCACTCTACTCTGCTTCATATGCATACTTTTGCATACTTTTCTTGAATCTTTTCAATAATAATTTTGCGCTTCTGTTTGAAAGTAATTCCTTAAAAATAGTCCTTTCATATTAAATCTTTAGACAGTGTGATTTGTGAGCTCTGGAGCAGGTCACTGAAAAAATTCCCATAAGTTTTTGACACTGGGTCCACTTGGAATAGAAAAATTGTATTTTGACCTTCATAAGGCAAAGCTGCTGGGCAAGAGAGTGACAACATTGTCATCAGTGGGATGGCTGGAAATGAAACAATGATTGGATTTCATTGTTACATAGTTATGCAGAGCACACGTAACACTAGCTGAAGGACTGGAGAAATCTGAGCCAAGGCTCTGTTTATACTGGATACTCACAGGGGAAATGTTTGGTTTTTAGTTTATTATGTTAATCTTCCCATAGAACTCACTAAGACCACAAATTACCTTAATTGCAGAAGCTCTGTAGTTATAAACTGATCCTTTTAACTCAATTTGCTCTCCTCGCACCACAGAATAAGGAACGTAAACGCTCAGGAAGATATCTTTTACAACTTGCATTTCCAATGGTGCAGCAACACAGATACCTATGAAAATTAAAAAAATAAAAGCAGATTATCTTATCCACCCTTCTGATAAATGAGTTTGAAAAAGTCTTCACATACTTGCTACCTTTACTGATGACTTATCATTTTTCAACACGTACTTTCTTAAGCTTTCTTAAGAGTGACCAGGCTCTTGCTTCCTGTTCCCAGTTGCTGTCTCCTGCTCTCCACACGTACTTGCCAACATACCAGGCCTTTGGGCTTCTTCTCAAAGCAAGAAACACATCTTCTGTATGGGCTACCATATCTACTGGCAAATTTGTTTCTTGCTCTCCTCAAGTCCCTGAGCTATTGACAGCAGGACACTGTAAAGCTATGCCAGGGAGGAGTCACTGACTATTTGTTCTAATATTCCTCTTAGCCATTTATTGTAGGCCTCTGTCAAACACAAGATAGGTCAGACAGACCTTTGTTTTCCCAGCCACTTACATTCATAACAAGAAATGAAGTAATTTCCTTTCCCTATAATACATATTTTGATGGGTTTTTTTCCTGTTTATCAACCAGAAAATGAACTGTTTAGAACATGTGTCAACTGCAATGAGAGGTTCTGCAAAATCCAAACAGAAAAGCTCCCTAATTCTTTAGCTACGATCTAATTAGGACGGGGTACCTACCTTTATCAGAAATGCCAACACCTTGTACTTCCCAGGTAGTCAGCGAGTCAGGCAAGGTGATAGACAGAGACTTTGACCTGCGTTCAGAAGTCTTAGTACATTTATACATTATCAATAGCCATCTGTTAACACCAAGAACTAATCAACACAAAGACTGTGTGTGCCCAGCCCAACTCCTCTGTCTGAGAGAGACTCAGGCAGGACAAGATAACAGAGCATAATTAGAAAACAGGACTTTTGTTTGAATAAACTAGGTTTTAGCTGACTTTACAAAAGCTGGCATCTAGCAAGGTCGAAAGTGAAAGGAAAGGTGACTCAACAATCTGGGCACCGGACGGTATATCCTGCATGGAGGGAAACATGGCAGGAAGAGTTTATATAGGACTGTGTTTTAGCATACATCTCAGGTACAACTGAGGCCACCCAGCTTACCTCACGTTTAGTATTTACTTTCTATAAAGCTGATGACTAAGTCAAATGTTGGTAACTGATTTGATAAACGTAGTACCTTGGAGAAACCTGGTGAACTTCCCATAACCAGCTTTCAGGGAAGTAGCTACGAACTTGTGCCTCATCCAGTTCCAAGAAAGCCTCAAAATCTGAGGAACACAAATAAAGCAAGTAAAAAACCAAAAATCATAAACCAAACCACTCGCCAACAGCCTTCCACTGAATGCTGCACAATCATTATCTTTTTCTTTTGTGATACAGTATTCTGCTTACTTACCTTTTTTCTTGTATTGGGACTAATCTGAGGCATCTGTATAACCTCAGTCAAAAGTCTGTGTTAATCCCACCTCATCTATCTACACATGTGCATACCTGCCCAATGTCCAGACAGATTAACTTGTTAACAAGCAATAACAGGGAGAGAGTGGGAGATACTGGTCTTTCCTAGGATGTTACCTATTGGCTGCTTTGGGCCTGGGTAACGGATTCAAATTTAGCATTCAAGCTCAGCATTGCCTTCGCAGGCAGTGATGCTCTCTTCTTGCAGTTCTGCTTGTTCTAGGGATGGGTGAATAGAGCTCTTAACAAAATAAAGAACTGCTCCCCTACTCCTCTTTAGGGGTGTCCAACCAACATCCTTGGAGCCTAGTAAAATTCTTTCTGGAATAAGCCTGACAGGTAAGAGTGAGTAGATTAACAAAGCTATCACCTCTCTACCCATATTCTGGTGGAAGTATTTCACCACACGTCCACAGGACAGTTAAAGCTCTCGTACTCACGCATTCTTGCCAATATTAGAAGTTTATTAGGCTCTTCCTCCCGCAGTCTGTTTGCAAATTCACAGCAATCTTTGAAGGCAGAAACGCAGGCCTTATCTTTCCGAATTCGCTGAGCTCTATCACTGCAAGTCTCAGTGACTGGATATGCTCTTACTCCAGCCATACAGCAGTACCGAATTGCTGGATCTGCATATTTGGATGCTGAAATAACAATAAAATATTTCCCTTCCTTAAGATGAAATTTTGGGTTCCAAACACATCTTAACTCTTTATACTGAACATATTTTTAACATTTGCAGAATTTCAGAGAAGGCACAGATTTGAGGGTGAACACAAACTTATCATTTTTCAAAAGCTAGTAACATGCAAATAATCGCCACTATTCTGAATTAATAGATATTAGATAAGAGTAGCTGTATTACATTTTAACATTTAACAGTTAAATGTTAAATTACAGACAGACTTGGTCCCTGGCAGGTGGTCACTGGGAGAGTGCCATATGGTAGTACTGTGAATTTTTAGGCTACATCTCTTCAAAAAAAGAAAAGATTTTAAACATATGCTGTACTTTCAAATTGTACTTAAATCTTGCCGACTTCAAATTCAGCATATGACTAAGGGCATTTATAAATGGTGGCCTCTCTAAAGTAATTTTCCATATTTTTCAGTCTTACTCCACATTAAATTAATGACAATAATTAAAACTAGAAAGCAAACACTCAGATTCTTGACACCTAATGATTTTTTTTCATAATTATACACTTTAAAAGATTTTTTTTTTAATACCTTCTTTGAATATCCGCTCCTTGAAGTTGGACCGTTTGGTTCTTAAAACTTCATTGCAAGTTTCACCTGTTCAAAAACCAAATAAGTTAAAACAAAAGACATGACCTTTTCTGTAATAGCGTAGCCCGCTTAAAAATAATTCCATTAAATAACATTCAAGATTTGGGAGACTTTTTCTGGTTACTATTTTAATTACATAAAAGTATTTTCATCCCAGTTACAATAACTGATCCACAAGTCATAATGCTTTCCTCCCTCAAAACCCATTAGTATATGCATTCCTAATAACTGATAGTCACAATAGAGTATTTCAGAAAAGAAAACCCACAATGTCATGCTTAAAACAAAGGAATATACCTGCTTCATTTGAATCATCAGCATTTGCATTGGTTAAAAATGTAAGCCCAGCCATTCGGAATACATCAACGTTGTTCCGTCCCCCTCCAGCACCACACCCAAGATCACTCTTTTCCAAATGTAGCATTACCTGAGGAAAAAACACATCAGCAACTAACTAAAACGTGGAATATATCATAATGAATTAGAGTTACACTTGCAGAAAGGCCACTTAAATCTGGAGATGTGCTCACCACACACTGAAGAATACCATCTATCAGTATTTAAGCTAATTCAAGCATCAGCACCAACACAGCCACCTTCTTGTAGCCCACGTCAGAGCTAGAATTACGCAGACGAATCAAGGTGGAATGATTGAAAGGATTCAAGGTTGGTGTTTTGTATCCGACTGTACTAAAGTATTAAAAAATCACCACGTTTTATTATAGGAATGGAATTTTACTTACATACACATATATCTAAAATTCTACAAGGACCAAAAGCCTCTGTAACCCGCTGTGAGACATGTTGAACTGTCAGATTTAAACCAGCAACTTTTATCCTGGGTTGATTTGCTCTTCTGCCTGAATTCTTCTTTACTGAATGCATGACACATAATAGCTAGCTGAAAATGAACATGAAACAAATAGCAACTTGTTTTTGCTTTGTGGCTACTACTTAACTTTTTCCATCGCTCTCTTTCCTCTTCCTGCGACTCCATACACCGCCTTGTCAATAGATGACAAAGCCACAAAGGAATTGAATTGTGTTTTCATGTTAAGTGATACAACTTGTGCTGGATTCAGTATCTCTTTGCTTGATTGTAGCTTAATCTATTAATTGAAAACAAATATTGGTAATTTTAAAGGCACAATGTCCCAAAGGAAATGCATCTGAAGGCAGACATTTTAATGAGTTGAGGAAGCATTAAAGCACTTGTGTTATTCCAAGTTAAAATCTGACCATAAAATGAATGCCCACCCACAAATTTTGGTGCTTATTTTACTACTCACATCAAGACTATTCCCACATTTCTGTTCCACGTTCAGCCAAACTGAATCAGCTACTAACTCGGCAGTTTCTTCTCCCATAACTATGTAGTAAACAACAAGACGTGCTGAAGGAACCATTTCTTGGGTTATCTGGAAAGTTAGATGTTCATATTCCAAATCCTTAATTCTCTTCTGAGTTCCGAAGCTTACTATCTTCCCTTTTGATGCGATCTAGAACAGAAAAATGATGGAGAATAAAATATTAACATTTTATATTTAATATGTTTCTTACGTGTAATAATTACTTGCATTTAGATATAATCCAACACAGACAAAAATGCACTTGGGGAGCGGTGGGTCTAGCTCAAGGGAAGGCAGCGATCTCCGTCATGCCCTAAAAAGAAGTGCTCTCTCTGTGCATCTCGCTTCCCCTCTCTATTTCAGCTCCTGACTAGCACTACTTGTTCTTAATCCCAGACCATGTCAAAACAATTCAAAACAGTGGAAATTTAATATCTAATTGAAACATGAGACTGTTGTTAATTTTTTACTGTAAGGCTGACAGATTGTGTACGGAAGGAGCAGTTGCCTGAGCTGCACGTATTCTATGCTGAGGATAATTCTTGATTGTTGAGGTTTTTAATCTAGGACCATATTTTGAATCATAATTCGGTATTTTATGTGGAAACACCTGTTACTTACCAAATAGCTGTAGTGATGTATTTTATGAATATACGGACTACGTGGATATACATTAATATTTATGAAATCCCCTACTTCTAGTATTTTGTGATTTGAAGCCCAGTCAATATATAGATAACTCTGACTTAATGATGAATAAGCTCTTGCTTCATAGGTTTTACTTGCTTGGTTTTCATCTGAAAGACGTGGATCTGCAGTTTTCACCTGAAAAGACAATAAAATGTCTGAAAATCTTCTTAGTAAAGCAGGAAACAAAACCTGTGTGTTCTGAACAGTTTAAGTACAGAATTATACTTAATAAAAGCATTCTGCAACATATTATTCAGAGGTATTAATAAGCTAAAAGCCAACTCAAAATTTTCATGTTTTCTTTAATAAAACATCTATAAATATCAACTCAAATACAAAATGGTAGTGGAGAAGCACATACATAAACAGAGCAGAAAAGGTTAATGATATCCTTCCCCACATAGGGAGGGCAGCACTCTCAGAGATTTGTCGTAACACAATTCATTTAGAATTTTTGTTTAATAATTACTTTGAAACAAATATGTGACAAATTAGGATATTTTGTTTCATAACAATTTAATAAATAATTTAATAGAGAAGTAATGTTTTATTATAGCACTTGCATTTCATAAATGATTATTCATCTCCAAGTTTTAAAACCTTCCTACTAGCACTGTACATTTGCAAAAGTACAGAACTAAACCCTTGAAGAAATAAATTAAAGGAATTATTTAACTCACTTGAAACTCCAATGTTTTGCTATCAGATGGGATATTAACAACAAACAAAGCAGTTCCATCATTCATGGTTGTTTTTCTTCTCCCAGACTCTGAACCCTCTGATATCAATTCAGTCTCATCCATTTGCTCACTGATTGATTTCGCAGTGACAGTTACAGGGATATTTCCAACAAAATCATCTACTGTATCTTTCACCTGCACCTGTTCATCAGAGCAGATAACATCTCTTACAGGAATGGTGACATTTTTCAAAGAGAAAACTTTCAAGCTGCTAAAAAACTTCTACGATAGCAAGTTAAAAAAATGTAAAAGGTCAATGGCAATTAAAAGGACGTTAAGACCTCCAGTAATATATACAAGAAAGAATAAGGCTTCTGCATTATGCGTTTTATGTTGTAATGTGCAACAGTACTGTTTATATTAACTAACCTTAATGAAGAACGGAAGTCCAGGCTTCACAAAGAGAGGAGTAGCAACCAAACTCAATTTGTAAGGAGATACAGCAAATCTGACTCCAGCAAATTCTGCTTCACTACTGAGGCCACCTAACAAAATATTACGCCTCTTTTAATAATCACACCTTAGAGCCTGTGTTTTCTCCACTTGCCTTCAAAGGGGAGCACGACCTGTCTGTTATCATGAAGTCCTTGCATCTAAAGAGACTCCTAGCAGTGTTGTGAAAATAAATACCAAAAAAAAAAAAATTTAATCTCTACACATTTTTGCAGTGACAGATGGGCTGTTCTTCCTTACAAGTTTTTGGAAGAAGGATTTCTAAATACTAAAGAAAGTCTGATACTAGGGAAGTTATCTGTACAGTTTTATTTTCTAGTTCTGTTTACATTTGCAGATATGTTTAAAATAAAAAATTGACTAAAAAGCAGCTTACCCGTAGACTCCAACACTGATGCCACAATATATAAATATGACCCATCCAGTTCTTCTAGACTTTGAAAACCTATAAAACTCACTGCTTTCTTGCAGTTAAAATTGATCTCAGCAACTCCATTTTCAATCTGGAAATGAAATATAAAGCATTACTTAATAGTCAATAGTTTAGAAATAATGTATAGATACACTATACACAAATTCTAAATTCAACATATTTCTGTTCATTATCTATTTTCAGAGGAAATGAAAGGTGGAGACATTTTAATGAAGAATTCTACACAAACTAGATCGGCTTGCTTCTTCTTACCCTAGTTACATGCATTGCACGAGGCATCATTCTTTTTTCAGCTTCTTCAATTATTCCAAAACGAAGAAAAACATCAGCACTTGGAAGCTTTTTATTATAAAAATAGCTGAGAACAAAACAACAATACAAATGCTTTTAAGATTAATGGCTGCAACAAAGCATTTGTTTTTGAAAAAGAGTAATTTCATAGGCAAGAGATAGAAAACACATGTCTGTGCAGCTTTAAACACTTCCGTTGAAAAATAATCACTTTGAAAGAATTTTTAAAGAGGTCAACAATTCTCTTACAGAGCAGAAAGGATTGTGATGATAGGGTTTCTTGAGGAAGTAAAAAAGGAAACTTCTGGACACAAGAGAATCATTCTTCAGGTAAGAGAAGAGGAGATGCACACATATTTAGAAATCGAAGCCAAATTTCCTTACCTAGCTTTTACAACAATCCTGAAGTTCTCAAATTTATCAGAGCTAATAAAATTACTTTCTGGTTGTATGATGATGGAAAAGCTTGGTAATGCTGAAAATGGAGTAGAAAAGCCACTTAGATGTGCTTTTATAGAATAAGCCACAGGTACTCAGAAAGATGCCTGTCTACAGCCATCAAAGAATCATGTTGGTTCAAAGTGATTTAAATTATAGCATTAAAATACAGCTGTCAGCTTGTCCACAGTGAAATACAACTTATAAAGCCCTAGGTGATCTGCAGTTGCACTGGCTCCACATTTTGCACCAGGGCAACTATGTCAAGATGACCTGGTACATTAAGTAACAACTCAATTTAGAGGCAAGTTGTATTAATAAAGTCTTATACCAATGTGACTGATTACAGTGGCATTCCACTGCATCCCATTGCTGTGTGTAAGCAGGCCAACGTTACCTCAGGCATTTCTACACTTCCTCCTCTGTGTTGTAAAGCTGTCCTCTATAAATTTCTCAGAAAAAACACATAAAAATGAAGGTTCACAGTACGGGCACACCTTACCATATTCCTTAACTTCAAATTTTGCAACAGCTGAGGTTACAAAATTCTTCTTATACTTGGCTTCAATCTTCCAAATGCCATACCTACAAAATGGCAATGACCATTTTTTAAGGTGAAAATTAATGTCACAGACAAAAATTAATATTACTACTTAACAATATTTAATGTGAATAGAGAGAAAAATTCTGCACCAAGTTTTCACACATGTTCAGTGCCTACATTGAGAAGATTCTGCTTTGATATTTTAGTAATTATTAAAACATATTTAAAGCATTGAAATAAATTGCAGAAGAATATGCCATTCCTTATAGTATTATGACTATTGTCAGAATTTTTTGTTTTATAGTTACAAGCAGAGACACATTTTGAAGGCTGCAAATGTAACTAGGGTCATTAAGAGGTCATTTTCTACCTTCTTTCACTTGCCAATTACCACGCCCGAGGTTAGACAAATGCTTGTTTGAGGCTACAAGCCTGTTTCAGTGCAGTCAACAGGATGACGATGTACCACCTACCTGATTTGCCAGAATTTGGACAATTTTTCTTTGCCACTAGATGCACTCAAAAGGCATTTGCCTAATTTCAAAATTTTTTACTTAAACCCACAGAACTTCTGCATACATAGCATATCTAAATATCTTCCTATCTTACCATTCAAAGAAATTTTATCCAGTTTGCTTTAATTTACATACTATATTCATTTCATCCTTGTCAGCTTTTTACTGTAGCTAAATTTGCTCAATGTAAGTGAAAAATGCAGTCTTTTCCCCTAATCATCGAAACAGGCTGGGGCATGATCAATTATCAATTCTTCCATTAAAGGCAAACTCAATACACTTAGCCCACTTATAGGGTTATAAAGCACACTAATAAAGAATTCAGAAAAACCCACAAAACAGCAAGGAAACATTTAAAGTTCAAGTTGGATCAAGGCATGAATAATAATTTGATACATACATAAGGATTAATCATGTTAGTTTACTTCTTGCACAGACAATCGAAGTTGCAGTTCTAACATGCAGTATTTTGTACTTAAAAAAAGAGAGTCCTTCAGTGCGTCACCATCTTAAATGATGTCAAATAAACCAGTAAAGCTCCACTAACAAAACTTTGTACTATGGCCAAAAGCAGGTGGATCACAGTGATCGGATCTATCAAAAGAGTCATCTTAAACGAAGACCTAGAATGCAATCAGATCTTGACTGAGGATGGGTATGGGTATGTGTCTTTACACTGGAAAATGGAGATTTTGGCCAAGAAAAAGCACCTAAGGGCTCATGCAGCCTTCAGTTAGGGTCCTCCTCTCTCTTACTAGAGCACTGAGGCATAAGTCAAATTTACATAATAATTTATAGGAAATCAGTTCCTATAACCTTTTGGCTGTACAGCAGCTTCTGCCAGCTCAGTGAATCTTCAGCACCCTCTCAAGACTAAAAGGAGAACTGAAGAGGTATTTATTTTATATGCTGTTGTTTCTGGAAAGATGCTGGTGATTTCTATGAATATATGTATGAAATATGAACACTTCCCCTCCTCGGGGAAGGGCAGATCAATACATCTTTCACTTTCTACCTCTAGAGTAGAAAGTTCGAGATTTTGTTAATCTTCCTTCTCAATTGAGCACAACAAACCTACCACTAACTGTTCTTTAATTTCAGTTTTATCACCAGTATTTTCACTCACTACATCTTCTCCCTTTCTCTTATTACACTGAGCACATGTCATCTACTTGAAAACGCAGCGAGTAAGCTTCCCACTTGGCCTTAGGAGATAAATGTGAGTTTGGAAGTCAACTGAAAAGTAGAATACTTAGTGATAAGCGCCTTACTTACACCATGATTACACACTATGTGAAATGTTACAAAACTCCAAGTTTAAAGTCATGCAAACTCCATGTATCAAGCAAAAGACACTCTGACAGTAATTAAGAAAAGTCAGTCTTATGTTAATAATTCTCAAAAAGCATTAAATAAATCTACTTAGGATTAGGAGGAATCTTGAAGTCAGGAAAAGAAACTATTCCAGTAAAATCTTCTTCTTCTTCAATATCCACTTTTACACCTTCAGGATCCTTTAAAGTATAACAGGAAAGAATCATCAGTTACAGATCATTCTTGTCAAGAGGAGAACCTTTATTCTGTGATTTCAGTGGGAACCTGGACGTAACGTATTTTTCTGAGAGTTTTGCCATGTTCAGAGCATGAAAACACATTTTTAGAAACAACTCAGACTGAAATCCCGATAAAACATTTTACTGTGGTTCCAGCAATCAAAAGGGGTTACTAGACAATGCTTAAAATTGCTAAGAAGTTACTGTAACAACAAGCCCCTTGTTATAGGCAAAAAAATATAGTATAGGAGACACTGATTATTTTTATGTCTTAAATGAAATAAACAACAGTATGAAAACCATATAGTATTAAAGTTCCCTCAAAAACCCTTTCCCCAGATATTAAAGATAATTCATATTTTTTCTTTTTTTTTTCCATCCTGTAACAACTTCAGATCTGGGACTTGCAAACCTCTATCCAACTGTGCACAGCCTTTTTTAGATCTTTTAAAGATGTCTGGCTACCTGCAAAAACACCTAGCAGTTTGATTAAATATTCATTGTAATACCCATCTACCATCCAACTGTATTTATTGGTTTTGTGATCTACAGAATGTTAATATCAAATTAAATTACAACTTACCACAAATGTTAGGACAGTTTCTCGCCGAGCTGGCTGCAGTTCTTCATTCAGGGAGTAAACCCTGACTTTCACTGTAAGAATTATTCCAATAAATCTCAAAGACATGCCATTATAGAGATTTATATAACAAACAAGAAAACAAAAAAACCCCTCAGTTCCTTGGCAAAGCCAACAGACTTTAAAAATTAAACAAGAGTCAAGAGAAATAAGCATTATTTACCTGACTGATCAGGAGTATAAATTGGTTTGTCTGTATGAATAAAAAGAAACCCATTCTCATAGGAAACAGGCATTTTTTTTAGTCTTGTAAAATGTGGAGAAACGGCTTCCAAATACACATACTTGACTGAATTATCTGTTCTTGGTAAATCTGTTGGCTGAAGCTGGGGGAGATGAAATAAAGATTTTTAAATAATATTAACTTATTTTTCAAGTATATTTTCCTACAGGTTTTGGGTGTTTGATTGTTTTGGGTTTTTTTGTTGTGGATTTTTTGAGAAGAGTACGAGAATAGCAATTACTATCCTGTTGTTGCTGTTGTGGCTGGTAGTTTGGTGAAACAGCTGTTTTGGCTGAAAAGGAAAACAGGTGAGAAGTATCTCCTGGGATGCATCCCCCCAAGTAAAACCTTTCCATCACCAGCTTTCAGTAAAAATCTATTTAGCTTCCTTCACCCTTTGCCTCAAGCAAATTAGTTAAACAAAGCTTTATGGTGAAATCTGGGCCCCTTTGGAGCTTGTCACTGACAAGACCAACTTTTGAACCTCGGTTTCAGTTAGCATTACCCTGAACACCCAGTCAACACATTTTATCCACGTTCAACACCTCTCCATTGTCTCCCTTTTTACTTTTTAAAGTTATGCGACTATAATGTTCCTAAAATGGTTTGATTATACATTTAACTTTGGTGTCACTCCTTTACACTCATGTTATTCAAAGTAATTTCAATTTCAGGCAAACTAAAATGAAATAAACTACATGTGGCAAACACAGAAATGGAAGCAATAAACCTCCCTTCCCAGTTTAAACAACTGAAAAACTTACTGTGATTTTTTTTTTTAACACTTATAACTAAATGTCACAATAAAAACATTGCAAGAAAAGTCTGAATTCCTTACTGTTAAAGTTACAGCATCTTGGAATTTGTTGGCTGGAGTTAAAGAAGCATGGCCAGAAGAATAAACAGCAAGCTTATCTGGAAAGCTTCTTATGGCAATATTGACTGGAAATTCCTTCTCATAACCAAAAGCTTGCACTACAACTTTCTCAGATGCCCCAACTCGGAAGATCTTTGGTGCTGTAAGGACATAGCTGTATATAGAATATAAAACAATAAAAGGATAATGGAACTCTTATTTCTTTTGGATTTCTTACTTCTGTTTGTAATCCACTTAAGTACACACCTTTAAAGCAAACAAGCTAATGAGGCAGTTCTTCTAAGACACCAGTTAAACACAGTAGAGCCCCAGACGAATAATTTTTATGAAAAATGTAATGTAACATTACCAAATAACAGTTTAGGATTAAACATAAACAGCTTATGGACTTGACTGTGCAGACACTCAAAAGCATATCTATTAAAACAGACTATTTACATGGAAATAGTTATTTCTTTTGCCAAATTAAACCCTTCCAAATAGCGTACTTGTGTAGTTTTCCCACCAGTAAAGTTCTTACTGAAATAAATGGTGCAACTTACAGTAAAGGCAAATGCAAATAAACTCTTGGAGGAATACTCTGATTTCTTCAGTGCTTTGTGAACTAAAACATGCATCATTCCACAAAAGCACAAGCCAGGCTTTAGTACCTGACCACATAATGTACCTAAAATACATATAAAGTGCCATTGAACAGAACATTTGAGATATGTGAATCTTCTTTTTCTGAAATGTCAAAAGCACTTAAGTTGACTGCTTTCTATACACCATTAACAGATACAGGAATCAAAAAAACCACTAGGTACAATTGTACAGCAATACAATTGGCAGCAAATACAGTGATTCCAGAACCATCACTCCTTTTTCTAGAATTCTAGTCCTATATACACTAGTGAGAATTCTGAATGTGAAAACACATCGATTGGGATAGTGCCTTTTGTACTGGCTGTACTTAAATCCTATGTCTATTTACCTAAAATAGCGTATAACAATCAAATAACATTTCCTGTAAATTCTATATTTGCTTTACTTACGTTTTCTCTTGGCTAAAAGTTGTTCCAGAAAATAGCAAAACAAAAAAATATATTAAAATTGTCATAGTGTCTGTGACAACAAACGGCAAACCATAGATGCTAATGATTCTGGATTAAACTGTGTTTGGCTTCTGCTGTAGATGAACAGAAATACCAACAATTTCACTCATAGTTAATAATTAATTGCAGATGCTGTTTTACTAAAATGGTATTGCCCCCTCCCACAAAAAACCCCGAACAGAACACAGGAATTTTTTAATTTAGGATTTCAATGTTTGAATATGTCCAGAGCAATCCTGCGTCAGTACTAACTTTCTCTCTGTTTGGTAGCTACATAAAAAACCCCATGATCTTCAGATGTAGCAAAAAACCCTCCTACATACAAAAAATTCTAATCAGTTTGTCCTTAAGAAAATAATTTTTATTTAAATCTGAGTGATTTTAAATTTGCATCTGAAGAAAAAAAAAGCATTTGAATTATATCAAACATAATGCACTGATAGGCTTAGAACACGAGTTTCCTTTTTTTGTTTTGAAATAGTTCTTTGCTTGAAAATTTCTTTTAATAATTCGCATTCCTGATTATGCCAACTTTCTGAGTACTTCCACTACAAATAAAACTGCAAAATGAAAAAAATTAGGGCACAACACATCTATAACACATACTATTTTAAACAGCATTTGCTAAAAAAAATATTTGTGACAAAACCTTTGTGTGCCCAATATCTAAGCTTGGGACCTTGTTTAGGAAAAGTTAAACTAAAGTTGTGCAAGACTTCTCAAGTTTAAACAAATATCATAGTCAACCATTACGGGAAAGACATTTACAAAACTATTTCTGATCAATAGAAAATTAAATTACAAGAAGGCCAACTTGAGCTTCTCAACACATGTAATGAACTGGAAGGGGATGCAACAATATATAGAATCTTACAAAAATCTAGGGTGCTTAATATTATTAAAAATAATGGCCCAAATCCTTATTACCAAACAATGAGAATTCATACAATAAGTTTATGTGGGTGGTATGTAAACTTCAAGGAGCAAATAGTAAAAAACACTGGAAAACATTTTAAAAGCCTAACAATATTATGAAATTATATTTAAATCTAATTATGTCCCTTTCCTACATTCTTTTCCAGCTTTAGCCTAGTAGTTTTTCAACCCTACATTTCACACCTAGTCACATAAATTCCAAAGTAACACACACAACCCAAAACCATTACAAGAGATTTATTTCAACATTTCTGTGAAAACTGGCCATTTAGACCTATTGAATTACCATTACCAAACGTAACATGTATTTCCAACAAGACATACAACCTTTCTGAATAAAACCCATCTATGGACCATTTTAGACTGAGAGGCCAGTATGTGACCCACACAGATGCATAAAACATCGACACACAAAAAAAAAAAACCCACACCAAAGAAACCCCCCCAAAAGTATCACCAGACTAGCCTTTGGATTTATACAGTGCCTCGGGCGTTAATTGGAACAAAACCTCTCAGACTGCACCCTCCGCCAGCTGAGGGCTGCCCAAAGGCGCAGCTGCCGCCGCTGAGGTAACGCGGCCGTTGGCGCACGCGCCGAGAGCCCCTCAGCGGCGGGAAAGCCGCGCCAGCGAGGGGCGTGGCCTCTCGAGGGCCTACCCCGCCCCCGGGCCCGTTCACCCAACGACCAGACAAAATGGCGTCGGCTCGGCTCCTCACTCTGGGCTCTTAAAGGAACCGCAGCACCTGGGGCCTGGCGGCCGGTAGAAACGACGAACGGTTGGCGGAGGAAGTGAGGCGGGAGCAGAGGTGTGCTAAGAGCCGGTACCTTCACGCTGGGTCTCCCGGAGGCTGCCCTGCTCGCCACTGCCCCGGCGGCGACGAGCGGGAAGCGGTGAAACAGCGTTACCATGTCAACGCAGGTAATCAAAGCGGAGGCCTGAGGGGAACCGCCCTCGGCGGGAACCGGCGTCCCCCTTCAGCGAGCACCGCCGCTCCCCGGCCGCCTCGCTGCGGGCGCGGCACTGCCCCACAGCCCGGCCCCGCGGAGGGGAGCTCGGCCTGGGGCTCAGCCGGCAGCGCCGTGTCCCACCGGGTGGTCGCCATCCTGTCAGGTTGGGCCGGCTGTGGCAGGAAGGTGGGGAGAGGCCGGGGGCTCGGGTGTGGCGGTGGTGGATGGAGCGGCTGTGCTGCCGTTAACCGGGGAGGGAAGGGGGCAGCAGCCGCACCGAGGGCCCCTCAGCTCCTTGCCGGGGCGCGGGGTTCCCCCGGGACGGACCGCCCCGGCTGGGTCAGCTCAGCGCTCCCCCCTTACCCGCCTGCTCTAATGTGTGAGTTTTGTCCTGGGTTTCATTGTAAGAGCACAATCTGTTCTCAAGAAACCGCAGTAAAATGTCTAATTGCTCTCCTTAAAACACGAACGGACGTCCCCAAGTAGCTTTTCAGTAGCTCACCACCGCCTTTTCCCCGCTCCTGCCTCGGCTTCCCGGCCCTGAATGAGCTGTGCCTCGAGTATTGAACAGACCGGCTCCTTCCTTCCTTCTTTCTTTCTTTCGAAGATTCAGGAAAGAAAAAAAAACCTTTTTAACGAAAAAATTATTCTCAGGGCACAATGTAATCACTTGCATACCTCTAAGTTCCCTTAAAAGCATGCATTTCTAGCATAAAGAAATCTTAAAATGTGTTTTTTGTTTACTGGGTCTAGATTTTAGTAAAAACCTGGCCCTTGAAGGTGGTTACTACACACACAGAACACGTACATGACAGCTTCTACACTAACCCCTCGGGAAATATATTCGTCACTGGGGAAGTTTCTGTTAACATTCTCTGGAATTTCCCAGGCAGTCATGGAATAGCTTGTTTGTAGAAATGGGAATATTGAAGGAATGCCAGTGCTAGATGGATTTTAATATTTTTTTTTTCTTCTGCTGTCTCTTTTTGCTTGTATTTGCTCTTCTATTTGTAAAGTGCGTAATTTCCAGCTTTGGTAAAAACAATTGGTATACTAGTCTTCTCTTTCTGTCCTCTGCCAACTATGTTAGGCTAAGTTGAGAGTATCCGCAGACCTGACAGACTTTGTGTAAGCTGTAAATTGCAGGACAGTTAGCAAGATGAGTTGCAAAACAGAAGGCAGTTCAGCCAGTTCCTGGTGTTGTGCTGTAGAATGGTGTAAGGAAACAGGAATACCATTCCTCCCAGTGTGAGTTAGCCCATGAAAATTGGAAGCTGTCACCTATTGGAGACTTGGCTTAGATATGGGTTTTTGGCACCGTATCATTGCTGGAAATAATTTCTTATGCTAAAAAGACAATTTGGATGTATGTACAGACTGATGTTTATTTCTGTTCTTCCAGATACTAGTCTCATGATATTCTGTGATTTCGGCAATGAAGAAAGGCTCAGTAAGAAAAGCATTATGTAGAAAAACACAGATGTCAGCTTCTCAGACACCTAGTCCAATGTCTCCTGTCAGTTCAAATACCAGATCACCATCTCCTCTCAGCCAACAGACATCTCCATCTCCTTGCAAAAGCACAGAACGGAGCCACCAACAACCTGATATTACAGCAGAAAATGTAGAAGCTGCTTTTAAGTTTCATAAAGGTATTTTATAAATAACTGCTGGTATAAAAGTACATACTAAAAGCGTAAGAAGCTAATATTCTGTGGGCTGTATGATTAAAGATGTATGATCTGTTGGAAAGAACTCTGAAAAATTAGCTTTCGTCTTTTGGTACTCAAATGTGGAAATAATAGTAATGAAAGCTGTATAGAATAATGAGACTTTTACTCCTTACATTCTGTGCGGGGGGGAAGAAAGGAGATGCATTCTGCGCTTTTTTCAAAGGACTATACCTGCTTACTCTGGCGTGTCATTTCCTGTAAATGCTTCTGGTGTGCTGTTTCTTCTCATCCTTGGGGGGAGGGAGGGAATAATTTTCAATGTCTTCCCAGTACTCAGCGTGAAGTAAAAGACTAATATAAAAATCACCAATTATTTTGCTACTGAAGGTAGTCTCTTTGTTTAATTTCAGATGAAAATGGTGTTAGCGCAGGAGTTAGGTACATTACTGAATCCCTTATAAAAGGTCTGTCAAAACAGGAAAACTTGGCATTTATAAGCTCACTGAATCTTTCTTCCCCAAAGGATGGGGATAAGAAATTTAAGGTAAGTAATTGAAAATAACGGTAATTAAACAAAGTTAAAAATTCATTTTGTTTTCTGTTTTAGTAAAGGTCTGTTTTTAAGTGGATGTAAACAGCTAGATGAGACCGGTCCACTGTAAATTTAAAATTTAGTTTTCCTATTCCAACACTATAGAAGACTGTACCTAAAGCAAGGTTTTGGAGCAAAACAGTGAAACCGTGGTGAATAAAATGTTAGAATACTTTGTATTTTTGAATGAATAGGTGGTTGTTAAGAATAGAAATCTTTCTCTTAAAAAAAAAAAGCTGAAATGCTAATGGATTAATTTTCTGTTCTATAGTACATAGAAAACTTGGAAAAGTGCTCTAAACTAGAGACACTAAATCTTAGTAACAACCAAATAGAGAAGATTGAGAAGTTGGATAAACTGATGAAGTTGCGTGAACTCAATTTGTCTTGCAACAAAATCAGGTAAGAGAAACACAAATGTTTGTTAAGCTCAGATACAGTAAAGCTGACATTCTCACTTGAGGTCTCACAGGTATGAACAGTTAAGGTGAACTTCCCATGAGTTGTATGTCAAGACTGACAGGCTTTAGCAATATCTTAAAAGCAGGAGCTCTTACATATTCAAAGGATAAATAGTCTGGGGAGGTGCTATTAGTTAAACTGTGGCTGCAGTTAACTGGCTGCAGTTAAACTTGTTTCCCTGGGAAACCAAGCCAGAAATACAGGTTTCCAGGTACCATAATGAAGAGTGTATAATAACTCAATTAGATGCATTAAAATTTTAGTTAGGCTTTTACTGCATATCATTACAGGTAAATAAAGGAAGTTTTAGGAGAGGAAGACGGATAGACTTGATCAGACAGGCTGTAAACTCACTAAATTGCTTTTTCACTTTTTTGAGTGTCTAGTCTCTTTTCTGAGTGGTATAAAAATGGTGAAGGGCAATGGTTCAGGCAATAGCAAAATTCCTTGTTTAATTTGTCTTTTAGTGAATTATGATCTTTACGTGAGACTGACTTCGCAGTAGAGAAGCTGCGATTTCAGTAGAGAAGTGAACAACAGGAAATAAGAAAGACACTGGCATTTCTACACGTTGCATTCACACAACTTCCTCTCGCAACAGGAATTGAAAAGGTCAGAGTAGCTGTTAGCTACTGCTGTATCTTTTCAGACTTGAGTTATATACAATTGGTTCCTACTCAAAAAATAGCTCAGTCACAAGAGCCCATTCTACTGTACTTCATTATTAATACTCATATTTTTAGATAAATGCTCAAGTAAACTAAAACTTTTTTTGTTTTCCTCGTTAGCTATATAGTGTTTGAATGAAAACACAAATGGAGTTCTGTATGCTCTCGGTTTACAGTTGATCTTCCCTTTGTATGGAAAAGGAAAACCAACATATCTTTATTTCGGTTCGTCTATGTCCCATAACATTCTCTGGAGAGGGAAAAAACCAAATTTTGCATATTAAAACGAAATTACGACACATTAAAATAATTTTAATGTTAAAATTAAGATACGTAAAAGCAAAGGTTTTGCCACAGTGAACAAGAAAGTCTTGCAGTGATTTTTTTTTAATTATTATTTTAATGTAGTACTTAGAAATAAACGGGTGTAATTTAAATTGAATTGTGAGTCTGTGTCAGTAAACAACTGGTTCTGCTGCTCTCTTGGATGATAATTATTTGAGACAGATTTTGCTGTAGTTTATCCATAATGCCTCATTTACACTGTAAATTTGCTATAGTTTGTGATAAGTTATGATTTTTGTCTTCTTTTTTTTTTTTTCAGTAAAATTGAAGGTATAGAACATATGCAGAATCTACAAAAGCTGAACCTTGCAGGGAATGAGATTGAGCATATTCCAGTGTGGGTAGGGAAGAAACTGAGATCCCTGCGCATCCTTAATTTGAAACAGAATAAAGTATCATCAGTAAGTGATTAGAGTTAGGAACAATAATTGTTCATAATGTTCTTGTGATTTTTCATGATTTTCATGGTACATTTACATTGATTGACTTACCCTGAGTAATTGCTGTGTGCTGTGTGCCTTTCCACAAAGTCTGCTGTGAAACACAGTCGCTGGGAGCCTAATAAAGTAGTTTATCAGAAAATTTCTCCTGCTGTGCCAGGTATTCCAAGCATAAATTTGTATTATGTTGTTCAGGAAATCGGAACTTTTTGAAAACTTAGGAAAAACTTGGTTATAATGTGAAGAGTTTTGTATGTGACTGGTGGTGTCCCTTATGATAAGCTAATTAAATGGTTTTGGAGACCTGTAAATAATCTACTTGCTTGTATTTTGTATTTAGGACATGACTAGATTTACTTGTGTGGTCCAGGTTAATTTCCATGTTGTGCAGCTACAAAAGGGTGTCTGAAATGAAGTCACGTAATAGAATTCCTGAAGGAGTCATGCTGCTTAGGAGGAGAGATGAACCAGCTTTGTTTGAGTGCTCCTCATGATAAAATCTCTCTCTTCTTATGAATAAGTTGGGGCAATGGAAGGTTATAAATATCCACAGGCCTTGTTATTTTGAAAATTCCAAGGTCAAGGTTGATGAAATTTGTCCTCTTTGTAGTGGTATTTTTTCATTGAAGAAACAATTTGATTTTAGGAAGTTACTTTAGTCATAGTACTGTGCATTTGGGTAGGTTTTAAGAGATTACACTTTAACATAAATTTTAAAATAGAGCTGTTGAGATGGACCAAGCATAAAACGTTCTATACAGTCAGAATGGGGGTTTCATTTTTTTTTTGGAAGGATGTCTAATCATTGTTCCATTTGTTTTTGCTTTAGCTCCATGATATAGCTAAACTAAAGCCTCTACAGGATTTGACTTCTCTATTCCTTGCTGGGAATCCAGTTGTGAGTCTGCCTCACTACCGCTCGTACACCATATTCCACTTGCGAGCACTGGAAAACTTGGATGGACGGCCAGTGACAAGCCACGACAGGCAGGAAGCTCTGGAAAGGTTTAATTTAGGTAATATATCTGTTAGAACTAAAAGAATAATATGTGAGAACTAAAGTGAATGACACAAAACTTAAATTTGGAAGGAGAAGGTTTTCTATCAGAATTTTTCTATTATTTTGTTTTTATCAGAAGAGATAGAAAAATTAGAAAGAGAGTTGGAAAAGACAGTAAAAGAGATGGAGAACCTTAAACTTAACCAGTCCAAAGTGCTTGAGCAACTTCGCCATCAAGATGAGGTCAACAAATCATTAAAAGAAAAGACTTTCCAACAGAAACAAAGCTATGAAAACCTACAAAGGGACCTGGGCACCAAAAATGAATTGGTAAGATAATCACTTTCACTACGTAAATATTTGGAACAGTTTTGTCGTCAGAAACAGAGCAGTCAATGTGTGAGTTCAAATGGCTGGAGATTTATGTTTAAAATTAAGAGATGAAACTTAGGCATTTCAACTTCTGGAGAGTGATCTTCAGTGTTCTTTCTGTGGAAAAAGTAAGTATATTGAGCCAGTAATCAGTATCACTCTTGTGAGAGCTCATAGTAACTTATTTGTTTGTCTTCAGTAATTTTTGTTGTTGTTTAAAATTTTGTCAGTTGATGAAAGGTTAAGGATCCTCCAGCTGCTAAATTGCCGATGTACTGAGTCTCCTCTGTTGTTTGGGCTTTAAAGTTCTGCAATAAGGGAAAAGATAAATGCTTTTACAAAGCCAAGGTGGTGTATGTCAGGAATAACCCTTGATTATTATTTTGGGTAATGTCCATTAGTTTACTGGTACTTTATTCACATCATCCTGAGATCTTAGTGTGACAGGTATCTTTCACTGGTAGCTATAAAATGGAAGAAAAGTCCCATTGACTTGAGAGTGCTCATTTGTGAATGACCTGATTGGAAATTAAAAGATGGCTTTTTTCTTACTTGTTAGACTTGTCCTCTAAAATTCTGTCCTTCAAAATTTCTATAGCTAATACTTCTATAGCTGTTTCTTCTGTGAACACATGCTAAACCAGCAGCCTATTTCTAAGATGTAGTTTTCAGTATAGTGAGATTTAGCAGCGTGTATCTTGCAACTTAACCCACTCTTATCCTTTGGATGACAAACTTTGCTTGCTTCTTTCTTCCTTCCTTTAGCTGGTGTATTGGTTTGTCACAGTTCCCTTTCCGCAGAGCCTTTATTCCTCACTAAAGGTAGCCCCACCGTGCTCCTGGGTTGCATGGTTGTTTTTATTTCTAGGATTTATTTGCATGTCCACTGGAGTGGGAGCATTTTTATAACGTGTTCCAGTGAAGTTTTATATTCAATGTGGATTTTGGATACAACTGTCTTGGATTGGTTTTTTTTTTCTTTTATTTTCTCTGAAACACAGTTAATTTTTGCTTGCCATATGTCAGGCTTTAAAACTTCCTTTAAGCCTTTCCTTTATTCCATTCTGTTCTATTTCTTTTCCTCCATTAGTTCTGCTTTCCACTGTCTGTTGGAGTTTTGCTGCATGTTCTCCCTCAGGTATTCAGCGTGAAAAGTTGATTTTAAAAGAAATCACATGATGGACTTTTATTAAAAAACAAAACCCAACCAAAACCAACAAAAAAAAACCCTAAAACAAAACCTCAAATCCTGTCTAGCACAAGGTTAAGCTAAAATGAAATGCATAGACTCTATACACTTGACAATTGAGATGTTTTGTTTCTTTTACAGACAAGAAGTGTTATAGTTCTCACTGCTCATTAGTAGCAGTAAATACATTTGTTATTTGGCGTTAATTTTGCTAAAGGATTGTACCCAAATTATTTTTTTTTATCCTAAGTGGCAAATCTATTTTCAAGCCTTTGATGCCTGTAAACTTAAAAGGCCTTTCATGTGATCCTTTGTGTTAATTGTGGGGCTCTTGCCTACTCTTAGTCATCATATTGTACCTTGTAATAAAGTTACGCTGTGTGATATTCTGATCCAAAATACACCATCTTTTTCTGCTGTGAGCTTTGTTTCAGAGTTAATGTCCTTGCCCTGCTCTCTGCTGAATTGAAATGTGTGATGGTGATGATACTTGAACGAGTGCAACTTACTTTGTTTACTGGTTTATTAGTTAAAGCAGAAGACAGCGGAGCTAACCCGAGCTTGCCAGAAGCAGTATGAACTGGAGCAGGAGCTGGCATTTTATAAGATTGATGCAAAATTTGAGCCGTTAAATTATTTTCCACCAGAGGTAATAATTTTAAAAATAATGGATCTTTTCATTACTGTTTCTCTTGCTTTTCAACTTGGAAAACAGAAAACTTAATAGTTTTTCTGTAATTCTAATAGACATTACTTTATTAAGAGTTATTTGTTATGGAATATAGAAATGTTATTTTAAAATCATAGGTTACAAGATTTGAACTGAATCTGAGTGACATTTAATGTCTGGAATGTTAGTATACATCCCTTATATGCATATGGTTTACCTAAGGAGAGTCAATGAACACACATCTATATTATTAAATCTAGTGTATTGCTAGTATATACTATATTACTAGTCTAAAATATTACAAAAAATACCTCCAGTTAAATATGAACTTGCATTACCATTTGCAACAAACTGATCATACCCTAATTGGGTTTGTTTTTATTTCCATTATAAAATAACAAGAATGTTCAAGGCCAAACAAGTAATGTGTAGTCTGTTTTCTTTTAATTATTCTAATTTCACAACCGTATTTCTGAAATAAAGACATCTTGCTTCATACATTTCAGGATGTTGAACTTGATAACGTACCTGGTGAAAGCCCGTACATTGGTAAGGCCAGGTATAAAAGAAACATGTTTATAGGAGAAGGCTACATTGCGAGCAAAGCTCAGCAGATGCAGATTGGGAAAGTGCAGCTGGATGAAAATGACTCCTGTAGCAAACCCCAGATGAAATTGCAGCTCCAGAATCTAGATGAACTACTAGAGGGTAAAGAAAAAAAGATTCACTCAGGTAAAATCTTAATTTTTATCAAAGAATAGTTAAAATACGTATCTCAGTGTAATTTATTCCACTGATTAAATTCTTGACACATACTTGACATAAGAATAGAGATGGTGTGTTAAAAGCTGTCAGTGCTGTAACTTCTAAACACTGTACTTGATGCATTTTGGGTTAAAACTGTTACAATGTCTTTTTGTTATTATTTTAACATAACTCAGGATGAAAGGATTAAATATTATTGACAAGAGAATGCTAAGGAGGTTTCATATTTGATGCATTAATTTAATTGTATAAGATTCATTAAAAAAATTTTAGATGAACTTTTTGAGAAATCAGAATGTATTAGCTTTGATTATCACTGTTTCAAGAAAATGCATTCTTATTAACATGTTAAAAGAAAATATGCTTATCAGTGTTATACAGAATGTTATATTTTGTGGAGTTATGGGTTGGTTTTGGTTTTTTTTGTCTGCAGCACAAAGAAGATTAGAAGAACTGCAAAGTGCAATAGCAAACGCAGAGCAACAGGTTTTGAAAGTAACAGGGGAACTACAACAACTGGAGGATGCTCTGGCTCAGAAAAAAGTATGCAAAATAAAGTGAATAGCAAGGGAAAGTGTTTGGAGCAGTGTTGATGTAGAAAATATAACTGTATTTCTCCCCATCCTTTTTTAAAGGGGCCATTGGACATATATAAATCGATTTGTCATGCATCACAAAAATCTTACAGGTTTTAGACAGCTTGTTTATAAATAAGCTGTCAGAGTTGTAGTGCAATCAGTTGCATCTAAACGTGTTCCATGTGTTGCTGCTGCTTGTTAATTTTCCCTAGAATTCTTGGGAAGAACGTAAACACAGATTTGAGTAAGTGGACAGTTAAGGGCCACTCCTTTATGCAGAGGGAGACTTAGATTTGAATTTGAATTTATCATCTTGGTTCCAATAACCAGAAGCTTATAGCTCCTGAGAGGCTTAGTAGACAGAGCAGAAAGTAACAGAGGATTTCACAACATCACAAACAGCGCTGGCGATGTGATGCATGTGTTCATGAGAGAGGAAGTTCTACCTGAACCTCTCAATATAATTGTGTGAATTAAATATACCCCAATTTATCAGAAAAGACCTTTCAGGAAGGACTGTAACTGTGTAGGTTTAGTTATGCAGCCAATTATAAGCAATGTAGCTACATAATTGACAGCAATAATTAATTTAAATATTTATAAGCATTAAACAGAAACACTATCTTCCATTTCTTCAACAACTGTCATAAATTATTGTTTTAGTGTTTAAAATTGCCTTAAAATCAATGACCAGGATCTTCCATATTTTACCTAAGTAGTCATAGCTGTGGGAGACAGAAAAAGACATTGCAGATAGACTTCTTAAAACTGCAAGAAGGAATGATACAAGAGACTTTTGAAATCTTGTTTGAAAACAAAACCTTTGGGCTGATGGTCAGAATGAGGGTTCTGACGTTTCCTGGGGTGGTATCAAACGTTACGAATTTCTAGTTGCCATAACCAAACTGTTCTTTTTATTTTCTAATTGCTTTTGAGAAAACCCCATGAGTTTTTGTTATAAGAAGAAGATTCAAAACCATGAATAGGTCATTTTTAGACAACCTAACCATTTTTAGTTAGGCTAAACTAGCACTCCCCTTTAACTTCCAAAAATGTTCTTGATCAGCTGCGTGCTGATGAGGAATGAATGAAACTGCTTTACCCAACCTCCTGATGCCATTTCCAGATCTCACAGGCCAACCGGGAAGGTCTGGAACAGCAGTTGAGTGAAAAGATACAACTCCTGCATCGGCTCCGCCAGGAAGCTTTAGAACTGGAAAACCAAATGGAGAAACAGAAAAGAGAAATAGGGAAAAAACAGAAAGAGCTTGAAGACTTGCAGGGTTCTCTTGCTTCTGTAAATCCTGAAGATCCAAGACACGTAAGTAAAACTGGTATCTTACTGTGTTCTGCATATGGTCATGTCCTGAGAAATGTAAAGGCTGTTTTAACTGGTTACCATTCAGCTGCACCTATTTTGTGTAATACATATTCTTTAGCTATTTATCAACGTCCTCAGGTGGTGGTACCATTTGAAAAACATACAACTCCTCACAACTTAAACAAACAAAACCCCACAAAAACTAGCTTTGGTAAAGCGCTTGGGCAGCTAATTTTCGATGCAGTTGCTGTGCAGCACGTAAAGAACTAGATCTTTATGCTTTGTAAAAACACGGCTCTGCAGAGCCTCGGAGACAGCTCCTGTGTATGAAATCCTTAATGCATCTCTTTGTAGAATCTGGCCTTAACGATTTTTCAAGGTCTGTATCAGTGCTACAGACCGGTAGCTGAAGCCCTGCTTTGCCAGAGAGCTCTTGCGTTGCCACAAAGGTTTGTTTGCAAGAGGGCAGCCTGGAAAAGCTGTCAGGAGCGGCAGATGGGACTGACCTGGCACAAGCGGTGACAATTTATATTAATATTCCAGCCTGCAGACAGCTGAAGGCAGCAGCAGCTTTGGCTTTCCGTGCTAGTCCAGCATCCTAAAACTAGAACCACTTTTCCATAAATCTTTTCAGAATTAGAGCTATTTACACTGCCTTTTTGGTGGGGACTAATGTCCTTTCTCTGCTGTCACGTACAGCCCTCAGTCCTGTCATTGCTGATTGATGCAACGGGGTCTCTGAGGTCCCACCTCACAGGGTTGGGTGACCAAGAGCTCCAGCCTGAGTGTCTTTTATTTATTTTTTTTTATCTCCAGGGAAGCAAGACCTTTGATTTTTGAGTTATTAACTCTGGGTACAGGAAACATTTATAGACGTTTAAAATTAAAATGAAATTGAGTTAGTTTTTTAATAGTGTTTTTAAAAAAAATCTTTTTAAATGAGAGCTTTTCAGGCCAGCGTGATGCTTGTAAGCGTGCAGAGAAAGAGCTTTTTCTGCTTGGCTCAGGTTTTCAGGCCTGCAAAGGCTTTTAAAAAAGGCAATTTTTTAAATTTTTTTTTTTTTTTTTTTTCGGATCAGTTAAGTGAAGAGCCGGGGCTGTGCTCGTTTGGGGCAGGATCCCTGAACTCGGGGCCCGGCCCCTCGCCGGGAGCGGGCCCGGCCCTTCCCGCTTCAAATCACAACACAGGAAGCGGCGGCCGCGGCCAACGGCAACGGGAACCGCCCGGGGAACGGGAACGGCAACGGGAACCGCCCGGGGAACGGCCCCGGGAACGGGAACGGCCCCGGGAACCGCCCGGGGGTCGCCGGCCGCTGCCGGGGCGGAGGCGGTGGGAGGGGATGGGAGACTCCGCTGAACTCCTGTCTGACCTGGAAATATCGGTTCTTTAGTCGGAGTTAATTCTAGAGCGGGGGTGGGGCGTTTTGCGTACGGTACCGGAGGAAGACGAGACAAAGGCAAAGCCGTGAGTGTTCGGTTTGTTTAAACAGCCCCCTTGTGACATTCAGCAGCTGCGGCAAAATGACTCAGCGGCAGCGCCTCTGCCTGGGTTTGGCTTGTTGAAATTTCACTTTTACAACCCCGAATGGGAGTTTGGCTTTAACAGGGTGACAAGTTGAATGGCGCTAGTGGGAATGTTAAAAATAACTGCAAGTTTAATACATTAAAACCACAGAAAGCTATGCTTTTACCCGCTACTTTTGTTAGAGAAGTAACTTCATATATTATTTTTCTGTGAACTTGTATTTAAAATTTCTACTGCTTGCTTGATGTATTTTTTGAGTAGTAAGAGAAAAGATGCTGCTTATCATGACAGTGTAATTCTGTGCTTTTCTAAGTTTTCTGGCATTTGAGTTATTTGTGAGTAATTTCTTACAGATAGCTCTACATTGGGTTGATAACCTAGTTTTGTATACAGCTGAAACACTCAGATAAACTCATACTTAATGCATGAAGTCCTGACCAAAATCTGTGTGAGCTGCAGATATGGGGTATTTTCCATAAATATTTTAAGAAAAAAAAAGAATTGCTTTAAGTAAATCTTTGCTATAAAGTTGGCCTGACTTGCTGGTTGTTCAGAGTATTTTCCTTCGGGTGGTGACCTGACATGTTCTAAAGCATCCTCTGCGGTGAAGGCAATGCAGGATGACAGGATTAAAGCTTCTGGAGGAAATCATGTTTGTTCTTGACTGAAAGAGGAAATTGTATAACAGAAAGTAAAGGCAGAAAGGTAGGTAGTAGCCATGAGTAATAATTTATAAATGCAGGCCTTATTCATCATGCCCGGGCAAGGGGGAGACCATTAACAATGCTGTTAGTCACACAGATTGCTTCCCTATCTGGGATTCTTTGTGGGACAGTAACGGGCTAAAAAAAACAAACAAGAAACCCCCAAGCACCACAACAACCCAGCATACTTGTGACTTCTAGTGCTGGTTAGTAAGGCACTGCACAAAAGAGCTAAAATACTGATTTGACTTTTTAAATCTGTATTGACACTCTTGTGCTTTATCTTTCCAACAGGCTCACATGAAAGCTCAAAAAGCAAGTAAAGAACAACAATTTGATGTAATGAACAAACATTATAAACAGCTCGAGAGTCGCCTGGACGAAATGCTCTCTAGGATTGCGAAGGAAACTGAGGAAATCAAGGACTTGGAGCAGCAGCTCACTGATGGTAAATTTTTCTTTTTGTCTTATGGTATTTCTTCTATTTAGGTTAACGTGACAATTGAATTAAGGATTCAGTTTTGTTTATCTTTGCTTAAATGAAATACAGAATGTGTAGAAAAAGGTTTGAAAAACTATCCTTAAGTGATCTAAAAGGAGACTTTGGATAAAATATTTTAATTATGATTTTGTTTTATTATGTTCCTTTCACTTGTACGTGATTGGAGGAAGGAAGTTTGCAGAGGGGTGTGTTGGTTTTTTGTTTGTTTGTTTTTTCCCTTAAGGTGGGAGCAAGTTTGGGAAACTGACTTAAAGTCAATGAACTAAACTTATGTATACATTTGCTATATACCTAGCTTATGTAGCTTAAGTAAATATTCCAGAAAATAATATGAATATAAACTGAAACAAAATTGATTTAGATGTAAAGGCAGCACATGCCAGCTTAGGGTAGGGGGCAGAGTGCACAGACAACTCTAGTTTCTTTTTAACTCTTCCAGTGGCCGGGTTAATAGAGTAACGTGGGAACTCCTGGCCTTTAAAACAGCACAGGCATTTTTTGGTTGAGTTCTAGGTCCTTGTTGTTTCTACATATTCCATCTTAAAGAAGATTAAGAAAGGTGGGTTTTCTTGTTTAGTTAAGAAGCCACACTTATTTACAATCTCAATTATTTTTTTTGCATTTCTGCAGGTCAAATAGCAACAAATGAAGCACTGAAAAGGGATTTAGAAAGTATTATCACTGGATTACAGGAATACCTAGAAAGTGTTAAGTGTCAGGCGAAACAGGCCAACGATGAATGTAAGGAGTTGCAGAAGGATAAAGAATCTTTGCTACAAAGATTGGCAGATCTAGAAAAGGAGAGAAGCAACCTGGAAATAGTTGCCATGGATGCAGAAAATATGAGACAAGTAAGGCTTAATACTGTGTTTCTTCCCAGATTCAGATAGTGAAGAATAAATGTTTAAAAAAAAAATAAAAATAAGCAAATGCCCAAATTTGGAATAGCAAAGCACAGTTTCTTGGATAAAATAATTTTTTTATATGGTCACATCAATTAGTTATGCCCATGCACATTTAGAACAGAATTTTCCTTTAAAACCAGTTGCAAGAGACACACAGTAAATCTGTACTTAAGGAAGACGTCTCAGAAATGCAGACTTTACTTTTCAGACATTCCTAAAAATAGATTTGCAGTCAGTATCTTAGTGAATTGCATGAGAGAGAACTGGCTGCACACTCCCCGAGGATGTGTATCGTTAGCTTGTGTCCCTCCCATCAGGCAGTTACTCAGAGCTGTCTAAACATCCTTGAAGTTTTATGTAAACCTTAATACAAAGGACAAACATGTATCACTTCACACTGTGCCTTTCTAACTTGAGTGTAGATTTTTGTACAGTCTGTCACAGTACTGTCACTGACCTGACCTTTGAATGTAGTAGTGCCACCCTAGCTTTACCTTTTAATGCTTAGGGTTAGTTACTTTGGTCTGTCTGCTGTCACATTGATAGCAAGTTCCAGAGTAACAGAGGAAGAGAGGCAATGTCCCCTAAGAAATCCTTGTACATATTTCTAAACTGAATGTAATATTCCAGGAAATCAAAATGCTGGAAGGTGCGCTTCAAGAGCAGCGAGAAATAAATGAATCGCTTAGAGATGCACAAGGGGACATCAGCGCCTACGAGGCTGAGCTGGAAGCCCAGCTGAGAGACAGAGATGCTGAAGCCAATCAGCAAAAAGAAGAATTGGAAAGACTGAAACAACTTAGCCAGGTAAGAACAGAGCCTTTACGCTGCCAAAGGGATAATACACCCTGGGACAAGGGGCAACCAAACTTTCCTCCGTACCATATCCCCAGCGTTGACTTGCAAATAATTGTTGGTTTAGGTGTGCCCATAAATGGGAGGTGGTATCAGTTTGTTAGGATTTATAACTGTATTGAGGGTACAGATCATCTGGGGACCCTGTAGAGAGTATTCACCATACGTAAAGGGAAAATGACAATCTGCATCTTTTTGGAAAGAGAGAACCATGCACACATTCAAAGAAATGTCACTAAAGCAGTCCTGTGAAAAGCAGCAGGTGAAAGACAAATGTTGCCTTTGCTCTTCGTAATAGAAATTGAGGTTTATATAATTTTTTTTTAAAAAATTAAATTTTATAAAGTAGTAGCTTTCTGCTGTGATGGGAAAGATGAATGTGGTGATGATGAAGATGAAGTTTTAGGAAATAAACCTGTTACCTATATATGGTGATGGGTTAACTTGAGGTGGTTGGGGTTGTTTTCTAGGGTTTGGTGGTGGTTTTGTGGGGTTTTTTTTGGTTTTAGGAGGTGTTGTCATATTGTTATAAGAAATACAGCTGTGGTGTATTTGGGTGACAGGGTGGGGTTGGGAGTGGGGATATTAATCTGAAGGTTTTCTGTGTTTGTAGATGGAACTGTCAGCCCTTCAAGCTGAACTTGAAAAAGAAAGGCAAGCATTAGAGAATGCTCTGACCAAAGCACAACTGGCAGAAGAGAAGGAACAACAAAATTGCAAGCTCCTTTCTCAGTTCAAACAACTGCAGGTGAAGTATTTGTTGCTTTTATAAAGTTACTTGATACACAGTATGTTTTGCTGCTCCCCTAAGGGGAAAGTCATAAGAATTTTAAATGATCTTGTATGAATCTTGTTTTGAAGTTCAGTAGTATTTATGACTTCCTGACTTCAATTTTCTTGTCCAGAAACCCTATACCATAGTCTCCATCTGTCTGTTTTAGATATTTAGGTTGAGCTTTGAAATAATTTTAGAGCTGCTCTGTTATATTGCAGAGGGATTGATAAATTATTATATAAATCTTAATTTCCCACAAGCTTCATCCAGTACATGTCAGTAAGAAAACTATTTGGATGCAGAAGAAAAAGCTGATCCAATACCTGAAGCAGAGTTTATTGCCTCTGTTTAAAGCTGTGATCCTGAGGAATCTTACTTAATTGCCACAAAACAGTAATGGCATCCAAGTATAATAGGTAACAGAGCTTGCGATCATTGAACTCACAGGCATTTTATGAACTGTTTAACTGTACTTATAAGCTGCTGAAAGGCTCAGTCAACAGGATTTCTTTATGCACTGGTAATATACTGGGTTCAAGATCTTAAAAATACAGCTTTTCTCCCACTCTTCGCGCGCTCTGTCTCATATCTCGCATACTCCTCAGAGGATGCAGCAGAATAGAACAGCTCATTTCGAAGGGACCTACAAAGAACTGCAAGCAGCCAAAAAACATGCCCATAACCCCTAAAACAAATCTAGGTATTAAAAATCCTAGCTTTTGTCATTTATGCATTTATTTGCTTATGGTTGTGTGGGTGGGTTTGTTGTTTTTTGTTTGTTTTTTTCTAGGGGGACAATAATCTCCTGAAACAACAGCTTAAAGATCTTCAGAATCAGCTAAACTATGCAGTCAGTAGTTTAATTCATCCTGAGAAAGTCTTAGCTCGTGTAAATGAACTCAAGCAAAAGCTTCAAACGGGAGTTGGAGAGATTAAGTGAGTAAAATAAAAGTCCAAACAGTGTTAGATTTGTGCGTGTGACATCGGTAAGTGCATGAGAGCAGCAAGGTATGTGTGCTCCATCCTCCCGAGTGCCCCTCGGGGCAGCTCAAACATGAACTTCAGCACCCAGTGGTTGTTAAAAGAACATCACCTGAGCTCAGTAGTTGTATTGCTGAAGGAAATATGCAATCCTTTTGGGTTCCACTGCAAGGGATAGGCTAAACTTTTTCCCACTTTGACCCCAGCCACAAAGAACAGTAATAAAGACAGAATGGGATAAATAGAGCCAGGGTGGAGGTTGGTCTGTGCAGTGTAACGTGTTTAGTGCTGCATATGGATTCATTTGCATTGCATGTCTTAAACTTGCACTGTTTTATGAAGCTTCATTATTTCTGTATCTGGTATCACAATTTAAAATTGCTAATTTTCTATCTTGGAACCTGGCTTGTTTCTCTTTCAGATGTCAGAATTCAGCTGATGTTTTAGGGAAAAGCCTTGCAAATCTGCAGAAAGAATTTAATGACATCCTTGCTGATGCTCAGAGGGAAAAAGAGAAAGCATGGGCTAGACAGAGACAATTGCAGGAAGAAATGGGATCCCAGAAGGAAAAACTGGAAGAAGTACAAGAGAAATATAGACAGGCACGTATCAAAACAACAAAAGCAAGAATAAGACAATTTCAGTGTAGTCTAAAAAATGTAACTCTGGATGTGGCTTTGCTACCCTCCATCTTTCAGAGAGGTATAATTTTTCTGAAGGTAAACAAATTGAATGCATTTACTTGTCAGAAACACATTGACAACTTGAGTCAGAGCAGGGTGCTGTTAACTTGTAGTTAGAAGAGGAATACGAACTATTTTCCTATTGTGCACAAATGTGCATTGTGTAGTAGTTTTTGTTATAAAGAAACTGTATAAACTGGGAAAAGCTTTGAAGGGGGAAAACAAATAACCACTTCTATGCTGTGTGTACTGTGAAATTCTGGTTAAAGTAGTGAAATACATCAGCCATTCCTGCTTTCTTTTGATAAGTGTTATATCGGATATTTGACGGGACACATGCTCTTTTGCAGCCTTTTGTTGGCTTTTATTATATAAAGCTTGCAAAAATATTGCTTAGAGGAGAAGGGTTTAATGTACATTAAAACTTCCACAAGCAATCTCAAAACCAATTTTAGCTGTATGATGAGAAGGAGACACCTGCTTTTTGGTGTTCATGTGACAGTAGAGTCTGTCTTTGATTTTTTTTTTTCCTGATTATTTGGTGAATTAGAATTTAGACTCAATGATATGTCTCAGAGGCAGCAAAGAGTTTAGTTATAGGCACGTATAATATAGCTAGTAATCACCTTGAAAAATCACTATACATATCACTACCAAAATAACTCAGGCACTTTTACAATGTAATAGTTAAAGTGGCAAAGCAGTTCTTTTTCCTTTCCCTTCTGGTATGCTGGTAACTGCACTTCCCAAAAAGTCGTTTCTTTAAATCATTAAAATAGCATTGCTTTTGGCTAAAAAAAGTGTATTTCTGGCTACTCATTCTAATTTATTTCACTTATAGGTAAAAGCTGAAAACAGGCAGAATAAGAATAAGGTCCATCAGTTAGAGAATGAAATTCAACATTTACATGAAAGAATAAAGAGCATGGAAGAAATTCAGGGTCTTGCTGATCAACAGCTCCAGGAGGCAGACGAAGAGAAAGAAACTATTCTTGCTCAACTGGAAGATTTAGAGAAAAGGGTAGGAATGAGTAAGAATAATTCCACAGATTGTGTTTTCTTCCGAAAAGAAGATTCAAAAACTTATGAATTATTTTGCTAAGATAGATCAAATACAGGAAGGAATGCAGAGGTTAAATATAACGTCTTTTTTTTCCCCTTAAATTTTATTGGTTGTCCTTGCTTTAGGTTTTTTTTTTTTGCCTATTACTTTTATGTATCTAATACAAAAGGGAATATGTGTGGGCAAAAAAAAAAAGTCATATCAACAGAAAGCCTTTCTTCTGTGCTGCTTTTTACTTAAAACTTACAAAAACCTATTGTTTTCTTGGTTTCAGAAAAAAATAGAAGATGCCAGGGCACAAATGCAATTTGTCAGTCTAGATAAAGAACTGAAGGAATTAAAGAGAGCAATCATCACTTCAGATAAACTGGCAGCCACAGAGCTCTCCATTGCTAAAAATCAGCTGAAGGCTCTTCATGGGACTGTTCTCAGAATTAATCAGGAGCGAGCTGAGGTAAATCAACATTGGTAATTACTTGCTTGTATATAATTAATGCTTTCTAATGCCAACATAATGGGAACAATCCTGGTGATGTCTTTTAAATTCAGATTCAAAGCTTTATTCTGAATTGTCCTGGTGCGCAGGAGCTTTTGCATCAGCCAGTCTCATCTTGAAATGTAATAGATGAAGAGCTGAGTAAATTTGGGTATGGACAGGCCAAATTTGGCTGCCTTGCTGTGTGTTAGAAGGTGAGGAAGAGGCAAGTTTAATCTCTTATTAACTGAAAGTCAAACAGTACATCGTTCCATAAGATAGAAAAGCGAAAGAAGGGACTATGGAAGCTTGTTCTTTCACTTCAAGTATTTAAAACCGGGAACCATTTTTGGCCAAATACTAACATCTCCTCTGTAGAAACACTGTAAAGTTAAACGAGAAACGCTATTTTACATAGGCTTTACCAGTTTCTGGAATTCCAGAACAGACAAGTGCTGATGCTTCTTATTAGTCAGCTTTTTCACAAAGCCGCAGGAGACATCTGCAAGCTTGTGAAGTATTCTTGCGAACTACAGCTCAAACTAAAATTTCAATTTTAGGAGATTGAGGAAGCTGAAGAGTTCTGTGCTGAGGCAGCTCGTGCAGCTCAGGATCTTGCCCGAGCAGAAGCAGAAATAGAATTCTTACAACAGCTCCTCAGAGAGAAGGAAGAACAAGTAGGTTGCAGATCTGTTTGCTCTATATTATATGAGGAGGATAAAATACTGATCCCAAGGGTCTCTTCCAACCTAAATGATTCTGTGATTCTGTGATGTATTGGCTCAATGAGTTTCTGAAAACGCCATATTTAAAGTTGTCTGCCCCACCCTTTTTCCTCAGGCTTTCCCTAATCACAATGCTCTTCCCTCCCCTCACATATGCTAAAGAACAGAATGAAAACCTCACTGACTAGAATAGCTGACTTCTAAGGAAAACTACCACCTTAAATGCCTTTATGAGGCTCTTTCTGTAAGGGGCCATATGAGGGGACGGGAAGAACTATTTTGTTCCTTCAAATTGGTACATGTGTTTGGTTGAATGAGCATTTTTGTAGGGACGGATGGACATGTGTGAAAAAGTTGTAGCACGGTATAAACTGAAGTGCTTTGCTTTGATTTAAACTTACATTTTAAATAGTTTCAGCATGAAATGGAGAAAGCTGGTGAGAAGGCGGTTGCATCAAGCTCTCAGAAGTTTGAAATTGATAAATTAAAAGAAATGATGGAGCAACAAAAAGCAGAAATTGACCGTTTAAGGTGGTTGTTGGATAACATCGGGACAGGTAAGCTCTCTGTTCTCTCCATTTCATGCAAATAAGCATGGATGCAGAAGACTTTACTTTTTTCTCCATATTTCTCACTGTTTGATCTGAGAAGCTGTTCAGATTCTGGAATTTTATTCCAGGAGAATAAACTGTTCAGGATACTTTCCTCTACAGTTCTATACAGGATACAGTCAGTCCTTAAATCACTGTGCTTCAGTGGATTCTCTGTATCTGTGTATATGAAGCGAACGGCAAGACAGAGTGCAGTTATGTGAGGCATGTGGGTCTTTCCTTCACATTAACTGGATAACAAGGAGGGAAAAAGCTTTAGAACCGTTGCTTTAGTTAAAGCTGAATACAGTATTTATGACTATTATTTACCTTAAGCCTATAAAACTGTGATTAATTTACAGGCAACAAAGAGGAAATTGACAACTTACAAGATGAAATTGCAGCGCTCAGAAATGTGCTTTCACACCAGAATGATTACATCACCAGCATAGCAGATCCACTGAGAAGAAGGGGATACTGGTATTACATGCCATCATCGCAGGTCAGAAATAAAAATCCTATTATGTGGAAAGCAATTTGATATGGGAAAGTCCATTATAAACTTGCTAGGTCTGGGAGGATCTTAAATAAAAATACTGACTGGTGCATAAGAGAAATACTGAAAGAACACATGGACAAATGTTCCCCAATAAAGCTTGTTACCGCGTAGTAATAGGAATCTACTTGTAGGCAACTATTCAAAATGCAGTTCTGTAAATTCATTAGGTAAAGGTTTAAAAGGGGACATACAGACAAACTTTTCTTGCAAAACAGTGTTTGTCTGAATTTAAGGGAAATACTGTTAAAATACATTTAGTGTTCCCTTTAAAGCAGCATCATGCTTTGAAGTGCAAGCAGAGTATGTATAGCCTGTCCTTGAAAAATCAGTGCTTTACAATGTCTGCAACAAAACTTCTTTTGCATGATTTGTTATTTCTAGATTAACACGTATTCTTTTTCTTTAGGCTTCAACTCCTGCTTCCCTTAGCACGAAGGATTCTGGAGTTTGTTTACGGTGTTCTGGCACGTTCCCCCCCAGAAAAGGTGGGGGTGAGGACAGGCAGTGCAGGAGGGAAGACTTGCCCGCTCCAGGAGGACATTGGGTTTATTCACCAGTCAGAAATAGGTTGTACGAAACAAATCCTGGTAAAGGTGAGTCAGTCTTGCAGTCTCAGAATGTTCAGGAGCATCCTAAAGATGGACTTGCTTGGATTTCATAGTGAATTTATTTTGATGTGCGCGAATGAATTATAAATGTTTATTACGGTTGAATGGTTATTAGATTTTTGCATATTACATAGAATGCGTGTTATTTTAAAATGAGCATTTGAAGAGTATTTTTCAGTAGAAGTGATGAAAATTAATTTTATTTTTCTTTCTTTCTTTTGGTAAAGACAGAAGAACGAAAGAAGACAGTGAAGGAAATGAAGAAACTCGTGTTCCCAGGGACCCTCCTTTTGTACCGCCGCCTGGCACAGTTATTTACACGGTCCTTCCGGACGGTGCCCCTGTACCTCAGGGGACTGTGGTCTATGGCCCTCCTCCTGCCTCAGCGAGTGGGGACTCCATTGCTCCTGGATCTGTCATCTATGGCCCCCCTCCTGTGGGTGCCCCGGTTGTTTATGGCCCTCTTCCTCCAAACTTCACTGTCCCGCTCATTCCTCTTGGGGTCCTTCACTGCAATGTGCCCGAGCATCACAATTTGGTAAGATAGAGAGCTCTAACCTGCAGGTTTAACCATGATTTAGGAATGCATTAGGAGTATCTTTTAACATGCATTCTTCAAAAAAACCAAAAAAAACCCATAACCTCATTTTCACAGATTAGATCAGTCCAGGGTTTTCTTTTGTTGTTTTTTAAATAATCTCTGCTAGGAACGTTCTGGATCTGCAAGAGCTTGCTGATAAGAATGTTCTATCTTCAGTGCTAATAGCCTGGTCTTTGCTCTCTGTAGCTGCTCCTGTGTCTCAGGAGGACTGAAACAGAAAATAGGTCTTGATTTTGTTGGTCTGTTTCCCGTATGCAGGAGAGTGAAGTCTCAAGGCTGGAAGACACAGTGTATTATTTAAAGTCTCGGAAATACAAAGATAAATGGTCAGAGGCAGCTGAGCATAAATACAAAAAAGAGGTGGGAAAATTGCATCAAAACATTGAAGAACTTCTGCATGAAAGAGAAGAGTTGGAGCATGAAATAGCAGAACTACGAAAAGCAGCTCAAAAACACAAGAAACGCAGGTAAGAATTTTGCACTAAAATGCATTTACAGTAAGCATGTGGAAATACCTACATTTTTTTTTCCATTAAGAGTCAATTTTGACTCATTTACAATTAATGTTCTTGTCTGTACAGCATGTGTAATAGAGTAGAACTTCAGGATGCTCGGGGCCTCTGGCATTTTGTATTTTAATTCCATGTCTTTCTTCCTGACCTTTTAGGGACTTTATTGAGGGATGTACTGACCACCTCATTGCAGAAATGCAGTTAGAAAAGTCTCTTAATCATCATGAAGATGAAATTGAATGTATAGAGAAGACTCTTCTGAAACGGCGAGCAGAGCTTAGAGAGGCAGATCGGCTGCTTTCAGAGGCTGAAGTGGAACTTGAGAGCACACGGGGGAAGGTAAGTAAAGCCGTAGCTCTTTAAGTGCAGAAGGATTTGTGTGTTAAGATTGTTTTAAGCAGAGAATTTTGTCTGAGCAGTTTATTTTCACTTGGATAACCTGCAGCCTCTTAAAATGCTTCTATTTGAAAACGAGTTGTGGGATAACTTGTGCTAAAATAATATGTTTCAGTCCTTGCAAAAGAGGAGGCAGCTTTTCTGCTCTGGACAAGAGAGGAGAAAAGGTTCTACTTCATGGTATACAAAGGGAGAAAGCTCAGGTGGAATATTCAGGGCAGAAGGAGGTCATCTTTAGACAACCTGCAGGTTATGGATGTGGAAAGCATAAGAAGGGAATGCGTTGTCTCAGTAATCGTCAATTTTTGCTCTAGACTAAAGACACTATTCAAAAGTACAATCACGCCAAGCAGCATTTGTCGCATACCGAAACTGAGGCGAGGGAGCTGGAGCGAAGGGCTCAGGAAATGGCCGTGAAACTTGTGAGAGCAGATCAGCAATTAAGGTACCCTGTTCTTGTGAACTCTCATCAAATGGGGATGAGGAGCAGAACAAGATTCTTTTGGAGGGGGATAGCTGTTACAATGTTAATAATTAAGGCATAAATGCTTCTTTAGGTTATTACAGGCAGAAACAAGAGATTTAGAACAGCGTAAGAGGGAACAAGAAAGTATTTTGAAGGAAATCAACAAAATGGTGGATGCAAGAGACTCTGAGTTCCAGTTATTAAACCGCAAGATAGAAATGCTAACTGAAAGGTAAGGGTTTTTAATTCACTGTAAACTGTAGTAGATAAAATAAAGATGCTTTCCTCCAGTAAGTTACTGCCCAAGGTATTCTCGTTTCTTCTGAGTCCTGTTTTTATCCACCCTGTCAGTCTTCAGAAGCTTCAAGGAGATATTAAACTTGCAGAAGGTAATGAGGAACATCACCTCCAGATCCTTAGAGAAGCAGAAAACCTTCTTCAAGGCAAGAAAACTGAACTGGAAGGGCTAAAAGATCAGGTAAGGCTTATCTTATTAGCTCAGTTTTGTTGGTTTTGAGGTAACTGAAAGCTGAGAGCAGTCTAAAGTTCTGAACTGCCTTGTCTGAAGAATTTAATTCTTAATTAATTCAAATTCTCCTTGGTTTGCCTCATAAAATGATCCCAATCCCACTGGCGTTTCCATATAGTAGATGTTACTGCATTCCCTATGACAGTTCTTCCTGCATTTCAGAATGAGACACTTAGCTCTGAGGAGCAGGGCTGCCCTGTCAGATCAGAACTGGCTGTATTGTACAGATTTAACAACTGAAACTCATTGCTCTGATGGGATCCTTGTGTTACACAATTCAAATAAATCTCTGGCAGGGAACAGGGTACTGTGCTGCTGCTTGTGCATGTGTGGAGCCACAAAAATAAAAGCCTTCAGATGCTTTTTCTGTTAAACTTCTCCCTTGTAGATGACTGCTCAGCAACAGGAGCTCTTGTTTCTGGAGCAACAGTTAAATCAAAAAAAAGAAGAGCTCCGTGTCCTTCAAGACTGTATTTCTCAAAAGAAGGGTGATCTCAAAGAAGCTCTTCGAGACGGAGAGACTGAAGCGAATGAAAAACTACGCCAAATAAGAGTAAGTTTTCCAAATAAGTTTTCAATTCATTACATCTGAAGAACAGCACAAAAACATCCCGTAAAGTTTCCATAAAATCAGTTTTGCTTTTTAGAACCTCCTAAAACCCACTGAAAAATAGAACAAGCAAGTTTACAGTTTTGTGTGGCCAAGAGCTTGGTCCAGAAGCACAAAAAGTGGAACTGCCTAGTTCTGGTAATACTTACGGAATTGGTCCCTTGAGAACTAAATGATATTAAATGGAATCTGTGAATGATTCACTGTTGCTGAGACAAGCAGCTTCTAAAGCAAATCGGCCTGATCAGTGTGTGTAAAACCCAACAGAGCAGGCGTTAAGTCATGTCTGTCTCCATCCCCGCTGACTTAGATTCTGGGTTGCTTTGCTTTCTGAAGTAAAAATAATATCAAGGTTAATTATATGTAGGGACTTTCCATCTGACTTCCTGTTTTAAGGCTTACCTATTGTTCACATGAATGATGGGGTTCTTGACTTGTAGATCAAAATCTTTTCAAGATTACTTCTTTAAATGTCCACAAGCAAAACTTTAACACAAATACTCCCTATTTTTTGTTTGTTTACACCATTAACTATAACTACAAACTCTGGAATTACATTAACCAGAATACTGGTGACAGAGTTTAATTTTATAAATACTTAGAACTTCTATTTAAAGGAAGACTTTATTTAAGATGGCAAATAACGGCATTCCTTGCAACACCGATACATTTCCACAGGAAATAAAACTACTTCTGGAAGAGCTTAACGTTGAGAGGAAAGAACTGGATGTCCAGATTAACGAGAAGAGAGCACAGCTTTTGATCATAAAGAAGGATATTGGGAAAGAGGAAGAAAATCTTCAAGGAATACTCGGGCAAATTACCAGGCATAAGATAGGTGTGTCCCTGGCTTTGCTGGGTAGTGCTTTGTGCAGATTGGAAGGACTCTCAGCTCTTGGCAACCTTCTGTAGAGAAAGAGTTCCCTGTAGTTCTTGTAGTTCATAGAGAGCTACAGGACCCCCTCTGCTTGAGCTGAGATGCTGCTTCCTGCTGCTTTCTACTTGGGACAGGAGTTTTTCATCCTGGAGAGAAACGCAAACGTCTGCTGTTGGGACTGATGAGTTGAGCTCACACTCGAGCACTCTGTGGTTGGGGAGACATGACCCACTTGTGCCACGTTCGCAGCAGAAGAATTAAACAGTGGGATGTGGGAAAATGGAGGAATCTCCTTCTGAGCAGTTACATCCTGTCAGATTGTGGGAAGTATCAGCAGCGGCAGTCTGCGACTGTTGTACTTCTTCTGAAATAGTTTCTTTCATCGCTTATCAGTCAGATACTCCATCCCAGACTCACTTGCTGGGGAGTGGGAAAAGCAGGAGACCGAGGGACAGCATCAGATGCAATACATGGTGTGTCTGACACAGCAGTTGGAAGTGTGAAGAGTTTTTACAGGGATGAAACCAGTATAGTGTCTCCTAATTTTTCCTTGGTGCCTTTTTTTGGAAATAAAATGCATTTAACGTGCTTGTAATAACCTTTGATTTTTTTTTTTTTTTTTCATCTTACCTAGAACTGAAACATGTTCTGGAAAACGTGGAGCTTGAAAATAATGAACTTCAAGGTTTGAAGCTACAGCATGACCAAAAGGTCAATGAGCTAGAAAAGATTCAGGCTGCAATTCTAGAAGTAAGTATTTATTCTGTAGCTAATGCAGCGATTGGGAGAAGAGCTCTGTCTGTTCGGTGCTTCTGTTGAGATCTGGGTAACGGAGTCCCTACACTTCTAAATCAGTTTCTAGTCTGATCACAGCTTATCACAGAAAATTCTTGAGTCTGCTTAGGCCCTTTAACATAATGGGATTTAAAACTATGATGGGACAAAGAATTGCACCCCTCTCTTCCAGTCCTTGTGCTCGTATTCATCGTAACATTCATCATAAATACACTCAAATAAACGAACGGGCGCTTTCAGCAGTTACCCCTGTTGGAAGGCAGTGGTTGTGGAGGGTGCTCTGCCTGCGTGTGAGCTCTGGGAATGACAGGGTTTTACACTGCTGCAGCTAAAGATGTTAGGAACTTGTTCTACTCCTTGACTGTATAAACACGTTGTTCGCGATGCCTTATTTTGTAGGAGAAGTTAAAGTTGGAGAATATTCAGCGATTACTTCAGTGTCAGCAAGGGGAAGTAGATTGGCAGGAACAACTCCTTGAGAAAGACCGTCAGGAAAATGAACATCTGGTTTCTCAAATGCGCGCTTTGCAAAATAATATTGAGTCTTTGCATAAAGAAAAGGAAAAGCTTGAAGACGACTGTCAGAGTCTTGAAAAGAAATTGTCACAAACCAGAAGGTGGGGGGAATATTTTTTTTCTGCAAAGATCAGAAGTGATGGGAAGTGCCTTTAATGTCTGTTTATCAGAATTAAAAATATCGCTATAACTTTGAGGTCTCCAATTATACAAAACATGCTGTTTCTTAAATCCTGTGGGGGGTTAATTTTAAGCCTGTCTACAGCAGACTTAGAGCAAATTCTCATTCTTGTTATATCGTGGCAATGCAATGAGAAACGTTATGGAAAGCAAAATGCAAAGCCTTGGAACAGGACAGTGTCTCGCTCCCGTGGCTACTCGGGAGCATCCCCTGGACTGAGAAAACTGTTACTGAAATGCAGCTGGTTTTTAGAGGCCTTTCCAGGTACCTCCAACAAACTGAGAATGTCTTCACATTTTACAGAGACTTAACTGCCGCTGAAGACAGCAGCAGAACTGCATTGGCCAATGTAGAAAAACTGGAATTGGATGTTAAAAACCTGCAGCAGGAGGTACTTCTGTTGAACAAACAAAAAAAATCACTGAACGGAGACGTTATTGTTGTACAGAAAGATCTTCAAGGTAAAGATCAATTTTTGGTTTTAAACCGTAATATATTTTAAGAGAAATTTTGTTAAAACACCCACTGTAACTTCTGTATGATATTAAATACCCAACATGCTCAAATATCTACAGGCAGAAAGTATTTAATATGTCAGAAAGATGGAAATTTTAGAAAATGCATTTCTATTGTTTATTCTTCATTTATGAAAAGATAATTTATAGGTATTTCAAATTGCTGATTGACAATCTGCCGCCAAATATTTTTTGTAGAAAAAAAGGAAGAACTAGAAACACTGAGAGGAGAATTAAATGACTCCAGGCAGCAGCTTCAACTGGTAGAACAGGTTAGTTTTGGTGAAATACGTCCTTATTTTCATGTAGTGAGTAGGTTGTTGGGGTGTCATTTATCACCACGACTGATGGTCCGTCACCTGGATTTCGTCTGGGTACCCAAAATCAGACACTGCAGAGCTGAGAAACAACAGCTCGATTATGTGCTTGTTCTTGCTGAGTTTGGGTGGTTTGGAGTCCAGCAGGTGCCCAACCAAACAGGGTTTCTAATTCTGGGTTTTCTGTTTAAGCGGCAGCTGCGATGATTCTCCTCCTTACATTGTTATTACCACCCTGGAGTGTGTGGCTTTTTGGTTTTGTGTTTGTGTCTTTCGGTTTGGGTGGGGGTTTGGTTTAGTTTTGAGTTAATCTTCTGTGCATTTGTTTAGTTTTGAGTTAATCTTCTTTCTAGAAAACAATCCAGGCAAGAGCCGGAGTCACACCGGTTTATTGTTTCTACGAAGAAGATGCTTGTGCTTTTTTTTTTTTTTTTCCTTTTTAAAAAGTATCTTCTAGCTTTTTATCTGGTGGTTCCTCATGTGTAACTTGGTGGCTGGTTTAAAGGGAAGGTCATCCCCCGTTTCATTAGGGGTGACCAGTTAATGTTCTTTCACATGCAGGCTCTCCAGCCAGAGAGCTGTTACTCTCACCAGCCGGTTAAGTCACTTGATTTCATGTTTTATACCACAGGATTTGAAAAATAATACGAGGCGTCAGGATGAGTTGCTTAGAGAGCAGGCAGCCCTGAAGGAGGATATCCTGCAGTATGTGAGGAAGCGTAAGGATTGCCAAGAGAGACAGAAAAAGCGGGAGAACCAATTGCAGCAGCTCCAGAAAGAGATAGAAGAGAAGGAAACGGAACTGGCCAAACAAGAAGCGGTAACGAGCTCCTCTTCTCTTCTTCTACAGTATTTCTGTGCAAAGCCCATCAGCTGTTCATGAAAATTAGGGCTTAATCATATACTCCTGTAGTAGAATTAATTTCTGTTGGCTGAGCAGTTTCAACAAAGTGTTAACCAAAAGAAAAACTTGAGGGACCTAGACTGAAAAAGGGGGGCAAGAAAAACCAGTGAACTTTGGTGTCAGTAGGGAGTAACAGCCTGCAGTTCTTTCCACCTTACACTGCTTTAACCCCTACAGTGTCCTTCAGTGATGGTGCTTGTTCTCATGGAGCTGGTTCTAGTTAAAGCTTAAAGTGATTTTTTTTTTTTTTTGAAGATTCTTCATCACCTCAAGCAAAATTCAGAGCGTGAAGGAAAAAAACTAGAAGAATGTAGTGCTAAAGTGAAAGATCAGAAAATACTATTGGAAAAGGAATTAACAGATAAACAAAAGAAACTGGAGCAGGCCATGGCAAAACTAAAGCTGGTGGAAGAAAACATTAGGAAGTTGGAAAAGGAGGAGTCCCAATGTGCAGCGCTTGAAGAAACCGTCCGAAAAAGCAGTAAGATTCAATGCACAAATAAATTGTTCTCATCTGGGTTCTCAGTCTAACGAAACCAACAGGTATTTCTGTTAATCTGGCTTGGTTTCTAACGCAGCCCCTGGATTGACTCACGATCCTTAAATTGACTTGTTCAAAGAACTGAAATTCTAAACCCAACTTGGTGTTTTGTCCCCTCTCACCTTGTGTCGGTGTTTTTACAAACCGCTGCTCAGCACAGAAATGTGTTTGAAAAATATCTGATCTTTGTGAAATGTGTCAAGATGCTTCCATTTCTGCTAATCGGGATTGTTTTAAAAAAAATGTTAATTGCAGAACATCAGGTCTCAGAAAAAGAATCACAATTACAACAAAAAAATAGAGAAATACAGTCTCTTCAAAAAGAACTGGAAGTCTCCAAGTCTGAGCTAAACCAGCTCCAAGATCAGATGGCGTCAGAGAGGAAAAAAGCAGAAAAACAAATCTCGAGTCTGAAAGAAGCGATGAAAACGCAAATGATGCAACTCGAAAGAAAACTTCAGGTAAGTCCTGGCTGAGGGGAAAATATCTGGGGATCTGGGTTATTTTTAAACAGCAAAATGATAAAAATGCCCATTTTTATCATAGGAGGAACAAAGTAATGCATGAGCTTCATGACTAGACAGAACTTGAGGCAACCAAACTCTGGTATTTCTAGATTGTGCTGCAGAGCCCCTCTCTGGTTCCCCTCTTTCATGCTGGTTTGGCCTTTTAACTTGAAGAAAATGTGATCTGGGCGTTCCCTTGATTCATGTTTCTGAAGCGGATGCTGAGGGTAGGAACTAAAGCATGAAACTGGCGGTTTGCAGGGTTCTGCAGCAGCTGCTGGACACGCAGCACAGGGTGACTCTGAACAGGCCAAGCACCACGGAAAGGTCCTTGGCCAGATCCCACAGGATCTCCAAACCCAGCCGTGACGGAGCAGCAGATACCAGTGGCCTGAGGGAAAGCTGTGTCTTCCCGACAAGTTTCTGTTGTGTTGGGTTTGAATCCCCCCCGTCGCTGTGTCACACTTAGAAACAGCCCTACTTAACGTTGCCATGTGATTTTTCCCAAATCTGGGAGAAGTTAAGCTTTGTTAACAGTCAAGAGGATCGGGGCAGGTCACTAATCCCAATTTAAAAATGAACAAACCAGCTCCAGCCGGTGGGTCACGTGCGGAGCTCTGGGTGCCGGGCTCTAACGCCGCGTTTCACAGTCAGACCCTGCCCGTAACACCGGGACGGTGGCTGTCGGCTCCCTTCCGGCAGCGCTCCAGTCGGGAATTAGGGCTCCGGCTCCTGTTTACGTTAAGGTTTGGCAATAGGCACTTGGCATAACCAGAGTCATAACTTCTGTAAATCACTAAATGTTACCAACATTCAAAGCTGCTCAGTGGGCACTTAACAGCTTGTTTGTGCCAACCTGGGCCAGCGTTTTCTGCTCGATACTCATTTTAAACTAAAAGGTGATTCTGTGTTGTCTGACTTGTCTAGTCCTTCACAAAATCCTTTATAAAATGTTTCTAAGCCCTTTAAAAATAGGGTCCTTCAGAGGAGAAGGTCGTTAGCGGCTGGAAAGCAGTCAGGGAAGACTCTGGCAGACCGGAGTGCGAACAGGTTTAAGGTGACAAGTTGTGTCTCTGTCACCATCCGAGGGGCCTCACAGGCAAAGTTCACGTCGGGATTTGGGCTGCGTCTGTTGAGAGGTTTTGTGATTTCTGGCTGCAATGGTCAAATCGTAAACATTTTGGGAATAAACCTTGTTCAGTTACCCAGGGAAGTCCCTCTGGGGTGATGCGTTTGTAACGTGGCAGCACAACGCTGAGCCTGTTCTCTGGTGCAGGTTAAAATTCCAGACGACCTGGAAAAGAGACAAAGGGAAATGGAGAACGCAGCAACGCTGCTCAAACTGGAGGTCGAAGATGAAATTAGGACGGGGTTTAAAACTTCCAGCCCATCTTCTCTGGAGCCACTGGAAGATCTGGAAGAATCTTCTGCAGCAGAGGATTGCCCGCGGTGTGAAGCTGGGCACTCAGAGGAGACGGGACCCTTCGCTGCTGCTGACAAAAGACTCTTCTCGCTGGAAGAGAAGTTGGATTTTTCTAAAGTCTTCTTAATGGTAAAAAGCTTCCCAAAAGCAGCTGCTGCTCGTGCTGGGCTTGGTGCCTTTAGCTCCCTTGCTGAATGTGCTTTTGTTTCCCAAAGGATGAGCAGTGGCGCGGGGAGGCTCTCCGGGAAAAACTGCAGCATCGTGAAGATCGGCTGAAGGTGGGACATCTCTTCTGTCACACGGGGATGGAAAATAACCCGGGGATCCTTCTCTGTCCATCCCGACTGGCTGCAGAGCGCCTTTGGGTGGGAGCGATAGAGGGAAGCCTAGCACCTGCATGCTATAGCGAGATGAATAATTTTAATTAAGAGTTAATTGGATTTTTGAGTTAGTTACATCACACTATTTCCATACGAATTCCAGCTCAGAAGCGCCCATGATCATTCCCTGTCCAGATGATGCCAGTTTTAGTTAGAACGTACCCCTTGCTCTGTCTAGAAGCAGTTCACGATAAAGCCCTAAAATGGAGTTTGTTTGACTTGGGGAGGGGGGTGGGGGAACTACTTAAAACTAATTTGCAGGCCCATTGCCATCCGCGTGCCCCGTAACGTCCCACTCCCCGGGGCTGGGTCATGGGCCTTCTGAAGTGCACTCCTGACAATCCCACCGGCTCCACGTAATGGGGAGCACTGGTTTGTTCAGGCTCAGCTGCGGCGGTGCCTGTCCAAGCAGGTGGAGGTGTTGTTCCGTGGGAAGCGGCAGACGGAGGGCACCCTGCACAGCCTGCGGCGCCAGCTGGACGCGCTCGATCACCTCGTCAGCAGCACTTCCTCGGATTCACTGTTTTTCACCCAAAGCTCGAGTCTGGTCTCTCTTCAGGAAACTCTGAATTTAACAAAACCACAGGTAAATGCTCCGCTCTGAGCAGGAATTTGGAGTTTGTTTTTTTTTTTAATTTTTAGCTCGTTGGTAGCGTCTCGTGGCCCCGTGTGGAGGGGGGTGGTCACGCTGCGCACCCCATTGCTCTGGCAGCAGCTGACCTGTTTGAAAAGGCTACGCTTTCCTCAAAGTGATGTGCTTTGGTTGGGTTTTTTTACTTTGTCTTACTGTTCATTCTTTTAAAGTTCAGATTTTTTTTTTGTTTTTTAAAGATTAATACGGCTCTGTTAATTGAAGACATTAATTTATTACTCAGACTTAGTTTTCCTGCTTTTCCCAGGCTGCTCTGAGGAGAGCGACGCATCTCCCCGGCAGGGCCCCGGTGGCATCTCAGACCCCGAGTTCCCGCTCGGGAGGGGTTTCTCAGAGGTGAGACGTGACCTCGGCCCAGTTGCGACCGAGTCACGCGTGTCCCCAAGGCTGAAGGAGGTGGTGGCCCGGGGCAGGGGTGGGTTCTGGGACCACCTTGTCCCCTTTCCAGTGAAACCAGTCCCAGGGCTGGTGTCCTCACACTTGATGCTGAGATTCTACCTCACCCCTTTCCAAGCCTTTTCTCAAGAGGCATTTGCCACCACTCGCCCCAGCGCCTGCTCCACTGTGAACTTTTTGTACGATTGAGCAACTGAGCTTTATGTATATAAGTTGGGTTTTTTTTTTTTTAAAAAAAATATTTTAAATGTGTCCAAACCAACTCCTTCTATTTAAGTGTTTGTTGATATTTGTCAGTTTCCATTTTTGTAACGAGGAGAGTTGTCCATTTCCTATTGACAAAATACAATTATTTTTGTGTACTTCCTTAAAATAAATGTCAGTGACTGATTCTTACTTTCAGCCAGGGCTGGTTTTTTGCCCCTCTGTTGTTTTTTTAAAGCTGCGCAGTCCTGTGCAGCACCCTCCCCCCGGGCTGTGCTTTGGGGAAGGGGAAGCTTGTCTGGTGTCAGCCACTGGGGCTGAGCACTGGGCTGTGCTCCCTTCTCCTGTTCTGGAGCCTGTGTTTATGGTTAATGGTTTCATAAACAAATTTACAAGCACCTTCCTCTTAATTAGTAGTGGAAAAACTACTTTGTGAAGCCTTCAGGCAGCAGAACAAGGCACCTGTGTCCTACAGCACAGCTCTCCCCCCTCCAGCAGGAACCCCCGCCCTCTCTACCCTCCCAGGCTCTGACATCGTTCTTGATCCCATCCTTTCTCACCCCCGTTATTAATATCCACCTTCTCCAAGCACTAAGTGTCATTTTGTCACACTCCACCGGGAATAAACACCCGGCTCCAGTGGCTTCTGGCCTCAGCCCTGTTACACCGCAGCTTTCTGGCCTCCTCTTTACACGGCGGCAGGACAGTGAGTTAACGCACAAATACCAGCGCGACCAGGCAGCGCTCACATCCCTCCTCCACCAGCCCGAGGAGAGGCTTTTCCCAGGAACCCGAGCCCCGGGTGCAGGCACCAGACCCCCCTCTTTGGGAGCTCCTGCGGTGGAACTGGAACAGCCTCTCCCGCCAGAGCAAAGCACAGGAGCCGCGACACTTTATCTAGATACAGGTACTTTATTTACAAATATTTAGATTAATAGCATTGTTACATCAAATGAGGAGTACAGCAGCCCGAACAGATCCTTTCTGTGACAGAAACAATAAGATCAACTGTAAGTGACTCCGGGAGAACAGGCGTTGCCCCTCCGCGTGCTGCGGGTGTTAGGAGGGTGACCCCGCGGCAGCAGCAGGTCCTGGTCCCTGGGCAACCCCTGTGCGGTGCAGCCTGGCTGTAAGCGGGATGCATTAGCTGTAGGTCTTCAACATACCCATCTACTTAAGAATATTAGTTAAAAAAAGGACTAACCAGACAAAACAAAGGGACAGTGCACGAGTTACCCAAATCCTATTGTCTGCACATTCCAGTTTTGGCTTGTATTTAACATTGACTGTACAATACTCTGGTACCACGGGTTACTTACAAGTCTGAACATTGGATAGTTTTAGTGTCTAAAGAGGGATTTTAGGACTACTTTGTATTTTAAACACTGCGTAAGATGAAAATTGGACACTTGATCACGGTTAAGCACTTCCATTTTTACACCCCAGGTGACATTTCCAGGAGCCACACGCTCCGGTGCGACACCCCAGTAAACTCCCCCATCACCCGGTACCGCCCCCCTCCAAACAAGCGTTACAGGTTGTGTCACCCCACAAGAAATGGGCTCGAAGGCTCAATGGAAAAGCCCAAATCTTAAAAGAAACCCTCCCGCGGGACAGTTAAAAATACAACAGTAGTTAAAAATCCCTAGAGAGCACAGGCCTCCTTCCGACTGTCCAGTTCAGCCTCCCACCATCGGAAAAGTCACAGGTATAAAAGCGTAAGATGCGCAGGAGAAGCAGCCTCGGGCCAGGACGCCCGGCGGGCGATGAAGCCCAATAACGCAAGAAGAGAAGCGGGTTCGCACGCAGCTGATTGCACACAAGGGGATGGGACACACCACGGGGCGGAGGGGAGAGAGATTCCACTAGTGTTAGTTCCTGCGGCGGGAGGAGAGCTCCCCCGGGCACTGGCGACACCGCAGAGAAAAGCCTACGGGAGCGAACGGCGGATACGTGGATTTGGGGACTAACGGGGGGGGCGACGTGGTGACGTATAAGCTCATACTGTACAAACTGATAGTTTCTTATACACTGTTCTAACGCCAGTAATCATTTTCTTCATTAAAATCATATACACAGGATGTATTTAACCGTTAGCTCAGTTCCTTCAGATTTTATACATATTTACGTTCTGTTAACAAATGGAAAGGATAAAAGTGGCAAGAACGAAAAAAAAAAAAGAAAAAAAAGTGACGTAAAGCTATGAGCACGACGGATTGTTTCCCTGTGCAAGGCGGCCGCTCCCGCGCCAGCCCACCCCGACCCCCCCGCACACACCGCAGGGAATTCTGGTTACAGAGCCCCTTCGCTCCCATCCCAAGTCACCTCACAGCAAAAACTCAGCCTTCACTAGGGGACAGCTCTACACAGTTAGAGGTGGGGGAAGAAAGGCCAAAGAACCGTAAAATTAAACCGTACAAGACAAAAGCCCTGCGAAAAGTGTAAAATCATGAGTCCAGCATCGGTGCTCAGTTTAAATTATGTATCGGTGACACTATCACAAGGACAATCAAGGAAAAAAAAAAAAAAAAAAACTTCTAGATTTACCATGCAGGAGAGGTTTTATTACTCTACTTGCCTTTGATAACCTGATTACATCTAAAGTTGTTTAGCAGTTTAGTACTGTGTTAAACTTGTCTCAGAGTTTTAATTAAACCCAGTAAGATGTACAGAAGACAGGGAAGCGGTCAAAAAGCCCCGCTTCCGGCAGAGAGAGGTGAAAGGTCAGAAATGGAGCCCGGGAGCAGAGGTCACTAGCAGCCACAGCCTTCTCTCTGGGGCTGGGGTTCGCTGGTTAGTCGCCCCCCCTGCGGAGCTGAGGGTTTGTGCTGTACACCCGATTCTGCGGCGTTCAGATCCAGGCTCCCGTCTTGGATGTTCTGGTAGATTTTCTTGGCAGCCTCCAGGAAGGCATCCTCCACGTTCTCCCCGCTGCGAAGAGAGCGGCGGCAGGAGTTACCGAGGCTCCGCTGCAGCCCAGCCCCGCAGGGCGGGCAGGCGGCTGGGTGACACCCTGCCTGGGGTCAGACGGGTCAGCGGGCAGCAGCAGTCGCTGCCCCGTCCTCCGACGCGCAGGAGGAGCTCACGGCAGCACAGAGTGCAATAACCTGTCCTCAGGACAGCTTTTGGTAGGGTCACCCCCTCCCCGCCCATTGCACCCCTCAGGACCAGCCAGGGGTAAAACCTACGGGCCAAAACGCTGAGCAGCAGAAATAATCCAAGGTGCTCAGCCCCAGGCACAGGGAGGTTTTGAAAGAGGTTAGAAGACAGGGCAGCGACTGGTAACCTACATCTTTTTGTTAAGAAGCTCCATGGCAGCAGCTGGACCCACGTGTGTCCCCGTGTTGGGAGAGGCTGCCCAGCCCACCACCAGCCCACCACAGAGACTCCTCTCCGTGCCCAGAGGGACAGAGCTCACCTACAGCTCCAAACACCCCAGGGAAGGAACGTCTAATTGGGAGCGACTCCTACCCACACATACACATTCTGTGCTCAAAGCGTGTCTTAAAAAGAAGTCAGTTCATTTGAACTCAAATCTTTACCTGAAATATCACAAGAAGTCTAATTTCCAAGTCAAGTCAAAGCTGATATGACTGAACCTGCTATATACAACTCATTCTCCAAGGGAAACCAAAAATAACACTTTTTGCATTTGCAAACCCCTCCTACACCTGAACCCCCCAGCTACACTCAGTCATAACCAATATATTCCCCTTAAACAGGTCACATCCGAAACATTAACCCAGACAAAAGTAACTTACGTTTTTGCACTTGCTTCAAGGAACAACAAACCTGTTTGGAAACAGAGGTTCAACAGTCAATGCACAACGTACCTCAACCAGCCCTCAGCCAGGCACGTTACGACCCTGATCACGTGCAAGACACTATTTTTGTACTAAAAGCAGTATTTTATGACTAAGTGAAGGCACCAGTACACAAGCTGATTGCTAGATGTATGTGCAGTTAGAGTTAAGGCAGACCACCCGAGGCGCAGTAGAAGCCCGTACGTATAATTACATTCCTTCGAAGTGTAAGCTTGCAGCTACCGACGCCGAGCATTCACTTTGACATCACTACCTTGTAGGAAATGTAACAGCTCAAGAGAAAAAACAAACCACAACACACCATTTTCTTCAGCAAATTGTTTGGCTTCTTCATATGTAACATCCCTCTGTGCTTCCAGATCTGCTTTATTTCCTATGAGGATTATCACCTGGTTCAGAAGAGAGAAAATTAGTCTGGGAAAAAGCTTTCATGCTACCACCCTCTTTATTAAAAAGATTAAAAAAAGAAGGAAGCGTGCAGAAACATTAACATCTCCAGGAACATACTGCTGGAGCAGTGCCCCCTCTGGAAATTCAGGAACAGAGTATTTTATTCTATTTTTATTTATTCTATTCTATTTATTATATATTTATAAAAGTATATATAGTCTTTATTGATACGAGTTCTGCTCAGAACCACTTCTTGTACTCGTTAAATCATCTGCTAATCCAGCCAGAATTTCAGGTTTTCTTTCATTGCAGCGAAGAGTCCTGAAGTATTTTAGGAGCATTCAGAAAAAGACTGACGTACAATGGTTTTGTGTTACGGTCAGAGACACAGAACCTCCTTCCCCCATCCCTCCAGAAGAGCTGCTCAGCTTTAGCTGGAGATGCAATTTATTTGCCAATCTGAGACAGCATTCACGTCATTACTACCACAAAGCAAGAAGATGTAGTAACAAAAGTTAAGGTTTGTTCAAAGGTAAATCACAATTTTGCCTCCATCTGCTGAAAATGGGCCCCTGAAAGGCAGCGCAACAAGGCTGTTAGAAGAACCCACTGCTTTCCTGCACAGGAGCCTATGCTTTTCCTCCAGTGGCGGTGAGGGAAGAGTCACTGGTACATGCAAAATGGGGACATCACAATAACTCAGAGCTCAGTAGCTGAGAAAACACAGACAGGTTATTTAAGAGAACACCACTGCAGGTGCTCTGGCCCAAGCCTTCCACCTCTTGCTCAGAGAGATGCAATGCTGCTTTCAAGCTAAATAAATTCCAACTTACAGTATTTGGATTGGTGAGGTTCCTTGCATCTGTCAGCCAGCTGCTTAAGTGATTATACGTACTTCTTCTGCAAAGAATCAAGCGAGGACAGTATTTTTTAAAATACATAAGTGCCAAGAGCACAGTCAGCATCCAAACACACCGACGTCTGCCATCCCTGCTCTTCTCCCCACCCTCAGGAATGACAAAGCAGCAGCATCTTGTCGGGACTCAGATCAAGATTTCAACCCCCAGAGCGACTCTTTACACCGCAGGGGGACAGAGCAATTCCCACTTCGAGCGTGTGGCGGTTTCAATGCCTTCACAAGGAGAACAGAGATACTGGTTTGTACAGAACACATTAAAGGACTTCCTGTCAGCCATCCTTACAGAGTTCTGTACAGTAGAATAGCACTCTGGTAATAAAAAGCGCACGAGATTATGTTTTGCTCAAGATTTAAGCAAACAGCAGATATACCTATAGATGCAGGGAAAAAAGAAAAAAAGGTGCATCAAGAATATCAAGAACAGTCCCAGAGGCAGATGGGAGACATGTGAAAGCAGAAGTATTTCATGTTGCACATCTGATTAATCATTCCTTTCACAGTATCTTTAATTTTCAGCTATAAAAGGAAGGCAGAATTGCTTCTGTGTGGTCTGTTCTGTTGGAGGACCAGCCCGTGACGAGGCCCAGAAGTCAGAACTCTCCAGTGCTCCCATCCGTACAGAGTCTGTTGAGCACATTTACACCGCCCACTGCAGCAGAGGCGATACTCTGTCCTCTACCTACTCTAAGAATGTTTTTGCCAGGTAAGCAGCAATATCCTTTGCCTCCCAGGAAGAGAAAAATCCATTTACCAGAGTAAATTTTAAGGAGAAAGGCAGTTCTTTAAACAGTTTCACCATAGGCAGTCAAGGCCTGAAGTGGCAAAATCCTCAAGTCTGTCAGCAGTCACATTTTCCAAGAAAACCAGCTCACATCATTCCCTACCTTTCATTTTCACCTTTAAATACTTAAAAAGTATTTAGACAAAGAAGCGTGGTAAGTTTCACACAAGAGGATACAGATCCAACCAGACAGAGAGAGTCCTTTAAGTCAAGGGACAGACAGGCCAGTAGGTGTGAGGCAGTGGCACCCAAACAGCTTGTCAGGGCACAAGAAGCACCGGCCAGCGGCACCTTACCTGGTGATGTCGTAGACCATGAGAGCTCCTGCCGCTCCTCTGTAGTAGCTTCGTGTGACAGCCCTGAATCTCTCTTGTCCTGCTGTATCCCAAATCTGTAGTTTAATTTTTTGGCCGCTAACTTCAATTATTCTTGTGCCAAATTCAACACCAATTGTGTGGGGACAGTCCGCCATAACTGCCATGAAAAATAAGAGCAAAGATCAGCCCTTTCTAGCACAAGGTCTTCTTCCTACAAAGATATTACTGTCACCAGCTTTCAGTTTTCTTTACTAGAGTTTTCAGTCTTTAAGAAAGCATTTTTACAGCTACAGTACCCAAACTGTGCCACTACCAGCCATAAAGTGAAGTATTTCCTGAACTGCTGTTAGTTTTAAGAACAGTTATAAAATTCCTTGCCTTCTCTGATGCATGTACACTGATGCTGTCTGGCCATAAATATCAGAAGGGATCAAGTCAGTTGATTCTCAGTCTATCCTTGCAGAAACGGTTAACTATTTCAATGCAGTAGGAAAAGATAACTTTAGGGAATTACCAAGATAGAGTTAAAAGTCTGTAAAACAGCTTCAAAAACCAAATATCCAAGTTGTTTCAGATAAGGTAATAGCATAACTGTCCACAGGAGAAAGCCAGTTTCACAAGTAGCTATCAACACAGCAGATCAAAACCACGAAGGCACCTTTCTGGCTATAATAAACTCATCTTAATAAGCTCATCTTTAAGAGCAATCAAGAAAATAGTGAAAGGATGAGCAGCCATTCAAGCTCTCCACAGCGAGCGGGTGCCTTGTAGCAGAGGTGTTTGGCACAGGAGTTTGTTCAGCTGTATTGCTTCAGCTTAACGCTGACAAACTAAGAACAAGGCACAACCACATCAAGAATTTGACCATATGCAAAATAGCATCTAAACAATTGGCTGATACTAGATTTCAATTAAAAGCAACAGTTAAATAATCCTATTTCTACTAGAAAACAGAAATATTTTAAACTGTAGCTTCTACCCACTTATTGTCACATCTTGAGCAGCGCAGGGTAAAGACTAACTTTGTACTAATAAATACCCAGGGACTTATCCATCGAGCAAGCACTACGTGGAAAGCTGTAAGAGCCAACAGCCACTGCAAACGCCAAGGCAACACACATTATTAATAATTGAAGCTAATTCTTCATTAGTCATGACAGCATACGTGAAAAATCATTACAGTTGAGATAGACTTAAAACACCATCGCACAGGGCAGCCCAAGAGCCACGAGTCACAGCAGCTACAGAGAATGACAGCGCTACTTAAGTCTGCGAACAAAGAGGCAAAGAAAAATGGAATATTTTATTTTTGAAGTGCTTAAAAGCACTAAACCACCTCCCAATTGCTTGTGCTCAAGCTATACCAATACTGAAAACATGCAAGTTTCAGCCACAAGATTTCACTTTGTTCTACATCAAAATCCCCTGGAAAAGCTGTGAAACCAGACATGGTCTTCCCACTCCTCACAGGCAGGACTGGCCGAAGCAGCACTTTGGCCATTACTACATACTACATACAATACTACAGCAGTATTTTATTTCTACATCTGCAGGAGTCAAAACAAAAATCTGACCAAGTCCCACACAAACCCATACAACTTAAGACAGAAACCACATAAAGCTCACGCGGATGGAAGCAAAGAGTCAGGAAAGAGGGCAGAAGCATAGCAGTGAGAATAAATATTGTGAACTGAAATACTCACACTTCTTTTCTGTAAATTGATGAAGCAAACAGGACTTTCCTACACCCATGTCCCCTGTTACAGAAAGAATAGTTAAGGCTGACACCACATCGTTGTTGCAACAAGCACATTTTCATCATCCCACATAACAAATGATACAGAAACGGGCAGCCATTCCCTTCCCAGGCCCAGTGGGCAATGTCCTGTATCTGGCTACAGACAGTAAATTTATCAACTTTTGCACTACAGTTTTGGTAACATGTACAGAGCAAGGGTGGACTAGAAAACTCAAAGAAATTAATCTGTATTACCAAATTTACAACTGTATTTCACAAGGTTCTACGAGAAGCAAACCTGTAAGAAATAAGAGATGTAAAATGCCCCTTTTGAATGCCTGCCCCGCTCCTGGCTTACTTGCAGTTACTGATAAGGACATCGAAACCGCTGACGGCCAAACGGAACATACTGAGAAATTGCTTCACTTCCACTGGTCCCCTTACACAACGCCAACAGCGAGAAATAGCAAGATCTTTTAAGAATCAACTTTTCCACAGGCTGAGGCCGTCACAGCAGCCTGACTTACAAGTTTGCTGATCACTTACACCTATGCAAGATCATTAAGAGTTAAACAATGAACAGCAAGACCAGTTCTTCCAGGACAGTAATAAATGCGATCAAGGCCCTGACTCTAAACAGCCAAGGAAGGTGCAGCTAAAAGCAGCATTTAAACAGAAAAAATACAGCCTAACAGAAGTTTATAAGCCCATCTGAAGCAATGGGTTCCAATTAGTACTGTGTCTTAAACACAGATTCTAAAACCTTTGAGACTAACGATGCAGAGGCAGCCAAAAGTACTATAGTAAACCTGAACCAACACAACAGCCCAGTTGTGTAGATTCCCATTACAGTTTTCCCCCCTACATTTCCAATGCATTTAGCAATTTTTCTAAATACAAACTTGATTTAGGGAGAAAGGGACCACATGCATCTGTTTTTAGAATGCCTTGTTTTGTAGTGCTATGCAGAGGGCTAGGCGTTATGGCTCTAACGGCGAAGATATTCAAGGATACTCAAGTATATATACATAAAGAACAGATATTTGTAACAGTGACTCTGCAATAAAGTGAACTCAATACGGGCACTGGTACTTGCCCTCACTCCCGGTTCACCTGCCACCGGTCACACAAAGGCATTTGCCTTGATATTGTCAGTTGCTAAAGGTTTAGAGACAGCGTGGTGATCTGAGGTGGGCCAGGAATCACTACTGTACAGCGAGTAACATGCAACAGGAGACCCCCCAGCACAGCCCCAGGGTTGTGGGTCACTGTCATGCACAGACAGAGGGACAGGAATGGGAACACACCCAGCGATACTCACCAATAATGATGTACTTAAAGATGTAGGAATAGTTGTAAGGTGCGGTTGCCATTGTGGCACTAAAACAAAAAAAAAAACACAGAACACATCAGAAATGCTACTTGCTCCCCAAACTCAACCCAATTCATCCAGTTTAGCTCATAGAAGCAAACAGAACACCCTTCCTCTTCCCCTGCCCTCACAACTATCTTTGCAATCACAGTTCAAGTCTATGCACTTCCCCACAGACACCGAATTAGTGCCAGAGACATTTGGCAAAAGCCCCACATCATTTGCTCTGTACCCCATCAGTAAGGCCTCAAAGTAGAAATATACTCCGTGTAGCACCGATACTCATTCCATTTTATGCAGAAAGAAAGACTTAAAGCTGCTGAGAAGCTCCAGTAGCTTCTTGCTTTGTACAGAGTCACCCAGTGGAGCAGCATTCACTCACCAAAGAGCCAATACATGAACTGAAAATAAAATCTGACTCCAAATGAAAAATCTGAAGAGGTTTAACAAGACCAGCAATTTGGAACTATTACCTCACACTTTTGAGACTTGCAACAGGAACAAAGGAAAGAGCACAGCTTGCATCAACAGCTAAGAATTACTTAAAAGAATGCTGTAGTAGCCTTAACTAGGGTCTGGACCGCTCCATGTCAGAAAAGCAGTTCAAGCCACAAATCAGATGTTCAGGAAGTTAGTTACATCTCTGGGGCTTTGTCAGCATCGTGGCATTACAGCAAGGCTTTGCAGTTTCTCTTTTTTAAGTGACAAAATTAGATTGGGTTAAGTATTCCAATATTCCAGTTTTCCTAGGTGTAGGAGGAACCAGAACTGGCTTCAGCTGTGTAAACCTGCAAGGAGCAGTAGCTGGCTCAGCAACTAATACAGCAGTTAACCAGGGTTACAAGTCTATACAGACCAGATATTGCAGTTATTATAATAAAGGATAATATAAAGGATGCAAAATGCCTGCTTTCATCCCAGGTTTTAAGTTAAACTAGATATAGTGTGATCGCTTAAACAAGTGGAAAAATTTCTGCTAGGAATTCACCATTTCCTTTCCCTCTCCTGCATGGCAGATAGCCAGCCATTAGAAAAACACTGTACTTTTATAAAGAACACGCTTTAGCCCAGAAAGATTTTCATTCAGTCATGTGTCATTCACATGACAAGTGAAACCAGCACTGTAAGGAAATAAAAACACGAAAGCTTACAAGCCTGTAACTTTTTCAAAAGCAAAGTATTGTTTCCTCAACCACAATTAATCCATAACAACGAACTGTGGTCATAAGAAAGAAGGTGAGTGACAACAAATCTCATTCACAGAACGCAGCCACCAGCCACCGCTTCCCACAGCGGAGGTTTAAAGCAAACGCTCTTATCTAGACCTTGGAGGGGGAACAATTCCCACAGGCTGTTGGGAAGGGTTTTCCCGTGTGCCAGGCACTGATATGCACCTCACCCTTCCTTCACGTTTGGCTCACAGAAACTCAAGTCCTTTCACCCCAAGCAGTGTGCACAGCAGCTACGTTAAGTCCTATATATATATATACACACACACACAGAGTTCTATTAAACCAAGTTTAATCCAAGATAGTAAACAAAACACGATTTTGGACAGTAGTTCTTGTGTATGTTGGCAAGACAGAATTCCACAAGTGCTGCACAGGTTCCAAGAACAGCCGTTTCAATCAAGAAAATTTTAGAGGAAGCTCTTCTGCTGCAGTAGAGGGAAATGGGATGCAGCCGTCCTACAGCACCTTCATCCTCCTCGGTCTTTGGCAAATCACCATGCAGTGGACAGACCAATTCTTATCCCTGTACTGTGCAAGAATTCACATTCAAGACCAATAATTCACTCTTCACCAAACAAGGCAGCAACTTCACTCCTTTATTTCCCGGAGTGGAAGGTTCCAGAGTTATCCTACCAGCTTCAGTATGCGCACTGATTATTTTCAATATCAGCAAACAGAAAAGTAACTGCTCCTCAGAATTCAAAATTAATGTCTCACTGTGGAAACATCCAATACTTCACATTTTCCAAAGATCTCTTAACACATTATGTTCTTCCTCTTCCCCAGCTCGTCCCAATAGCCGTAACATTCAAACTGAGCACCTTCTGATCCAATGCACTTGTTCTTACAGGATCCTTGACTTGGCACTTGGTGTCTCAGGAAAGGCAGGAGGACTATGGTCACGGCTCAATTCAGTTTGAGAGCAGACAAGGTTGAACTGGAGGATCAGAAGGCATGTAAGTGGAAGTACAAAAAAAAAAAAAAGCTTGAAGAGGCCAACTTACTTGTACAAGTACTTCAGGAGGATAACATGAACTGTACTATTCTCCACAGAAAATAGGTGGGTCCTGCAGCCACAATAAAGATGAAGACACACAGAGCAGTAACACGCATCTAGTCTGAAAGATCCACGGTGCATTCTGAAGATGGTATCTAGTAACTTACACTGTTTTTAAAAAAAATTCAGTATTGTAAACTCCATGCCAGAGAACCACTCGTGTGGCTCTGAAATGCATCCTGCAGAAACCCAGGTGACCCTCTCTTCCTTCGCACCATCAGCTGGCTAAGGAATGGAAAGTGCTTGGAAATACTCAAAGAGATTTCATACCGAGTTCAGCATCTCACTCTACACAGCGAGCAAGGGGAAGCATCCTACCATCCAAGCTCCTCAGCAGCATCACTGGAAGGTGAGGAAGACTTTTTTTTTCAAGACAGGACAAACTGGGAACTTTGTGCAGGCTATACCACAAACTGAATTCAAAGTGAGTTTCTTAACTAGAATCTTTACTGTTAAATATACAACTCTGTTTATTTGACAGTTTTTTGCTTGCTAAGATATGTCAATTTTCATTATACTCTTCAAGTAAAGAAGTCTAACTATGCTATTTCAGTATAAAAGGAACTGTCAGTGCTTTGCAATATATGCATCAAATTCAGTTCTCACTTCAAAGCGAGAGTCAGAAAACCAAATCCTGTGCTTGGCAACAAAGACTGCTAAGAAACGGGTGGGAAGGGAGCACTAACCTCAAGCCACACCTCATTGCTAAAACTTCACCCTCGTTCTTAGTGACACGAGGCCCCTGATGGAGGTGACAGATACCCCACACCCCACTGTGTGCAGCCAGACCCAGCACACACGCTCTCCACAGCTCAAGGAAACAGATTATTAATAGCAATATTGATGGAGAAATTCACAGGTATGATGAGCCTAGACCTTCTCTCAAGTCCCAAAGAGTTGCTGGAGAAGTCATGGTGTCTGATAGAAATATATGCTGGAAGCTTGTGGAAACACAGATATTAAGTTTAAAAACAATTTCGGGAGCTAAACTGAGAAATAAAGCAACACTTCAGTATTACATTTTATTCCAAGGGTCACGTTACAGAAAAGACTCTGAAATGCTCCAAATTATTACAAAGGTCAGGAATCTTTTCTGGAGAACAGATGACTTCTTTAAAAAAAAAAAAAAAAGAATGTAAAAAATCCCCACACCCAACCAAATAAACTTTTAAACACAGAAATCCAATACAGACAAGCAGGAATCCAAACTGCACTCAGATCTTGAAATAAAAGTGATATTCCAGAAAGACTCTGTGGTAAAAGGGAAAAAAATAAATGCAACAAACTATACACAGAAGTCACAGCGAGAATTCAGCCTTAGAAAACTTACAATCTCAGCATCTACTACAGATGAAAGGAGGAAGTGCAGACAAGAATAGTGCACAACAGGATTCAGTAAACACAACAATATTAGCTACATGCTAATTCAAGGGGTTAATAAATGCTGACAGCATGAGCTGTCTGTAAAAACCAGAGTCCTACCTACACTTCACAGCCCTCTGTTCCAGCCACGTGAATCTTAATAATCCCAATATGGGGGTTTGGGATTTTCCTCTTGGGAGAGCAAAGGTGCAAGAACTGCAGGGCTGAGAAAGCTGCACATAAATACACACAACTTACCTCCAACCCCTGCTGACACTGGGCAATATGACATCAAAGTTAACCAACCGTGAATTTACTGTTAACAGAAAGTAAAAGAAGTTTAGTCTGGAAGCTTGCTCTACCTGCCACCTTTCTTCTGGGAAAGTCTGCCAACTTCAAACAAGTTTTGACTGCTTATTCGAGGTAAGGATTCCCCAGAGTTTAGAGCATTATTTCAGGATGGCAACTAGCCAGGGGATCCTGCTTCACTATACACAGATTTCTGCTAGTTTCAAAGCCTGTACAATTAATTTCTGTATTACAATTAGGACTAGAAATTTTACAGTGAACAGTGTCACCATAGTCCATTTTCTGTACATCAACTTCTCCCTTAAGAGGCTTTTTTTTTTTAATAAAGTTGCAAGATGATCTTACTTAATGATATACTAGTACACCTACATTTCCTCCTCTTATCAACAGCACCACACAGGTTTTCTGGCGTCTCACTGAAGCCTTATTTCAGGTATCAGCATATGTCTGTACAAATCAAGCCAAGGTTGTTCTAGGCACATTGCTGTAACATTCTTTATCAGAATAACATAACTGTAAATATTATATCCATACCAGCCTTCCTGAGACCCATGTGGTTCCTTCCAGCTCAACTCAAGGACATAGTCAATTTTAACTCTTCACTGGATATCCTTTCCATAGAGAAATTTCAGAGCTTTACGCTCAGCAAAAAGCGGGTATTTTATTAGGAGAGACCAGAACCTGTATGCATAGGTTTCATTAGACACTGCACATAGTTAATACCATCAGTTGGCAAATCCACAGAGATGATACCTCTGAAAACAGCTATCAGCTCTAATTTCAGGGCTGTAATTATTGCAGATTCCCCTTAAAGACACACCACTCAGCAGCCAGAGAACCACTCTTTAGTCAGACTGAAGCAAGAGGCATTTTGTATTTCATCTGGCCATCCAGGCCTTCTGTCAGTCATTCCTCAAGGACATGCAACAGGAAAAGATCTCACAGTTGAAGTCCAGTTCCCTTACACAAAAGGTAATGCCATCATATCATTGCTTTCATAAATTTAAATTACTTTTAGAGAGCTGCTAGTTTTGTGGGGTTTTTTTATTTGGAAGAAAGTATTAGTTGCGTACAAGGGGAACTGTATGGAACCAATGACTATTATTTAAAACAACTTCCAAATCTCTACACAAAATGAATAAGTAGTTATCCTCTTTCCTAGGGCATAATCTTCCTTCTCTTCCTATATTTACTTGGATGTTAATAAACAGTGAACACAGACAAGAGATCAATAAAAAGGGAGAGACCGGGAAGAGGTAAAATTGTTTCAATTAATAATTGCACTATTCCCCCAATGAAGACTTGTCAAGCAGACAAAACACCACAGTCTAACTGGTACCTTACTTTCGAGAGTTGCCAGAAATACAGTGTAATTGCTTTAACTGTGGTCTTCTGTAAAAAAAAAAAATCACACCATACTGGAATGTAGTAACAGTTTTGTTATCAATTAATACACCTAAGCAGTGAATTCCCATTAAGTCTTGTCCACAGCAAGCTATGAGGGCTATTACAATTAAATTCCATTGTGGTTCTGTAACTTCCACACACCAAGGACATTTAGGTCTTCCTAAACATGTAAACATCTCCGCCCTCTTTAAGATGATGGCCCCACAGCCTCCCTGGTCTGCTATTTATTTTTTTGCGGGCTTGTCTTTAAAAAGCCCTCTTCTGAGGGTGATCCCTGAGAGGTCTCAGCAGCAGCCTGTCAGCAGCCCAGTGCTTTCTCTTGCACATCTATCTGACAACATTACTTGTTGCTGGCCAGTTCCTTACTCATTCTGCAGCTCTTCCAGAGTCATCCTCTCTTGCTTTCCCTGCTTGGATTTCATTAAAGCATCTGATTAGCACAAGACGGTAAATTTGGCTAAACTGCTCTTTGATCACACAGCAACCTTCTTATGATCTGTTGTTGAAGATCACTTTGCATTTCCTTATCATTTCCATGTCCGGATATTCTTCCTCCAAAGGCACACAGGGCTGCTTGCTACTAGGCTCAGAGCAACAAGCTTCAGCTGTGCAGAGCCCCCTTTTAAGCTGGTCTTGAAGAAATGGGTTTGCTACATTCTTTAATCGTGTAAAATACCTAGCTCAGCCTGAGGCCTGCTCAGTATATCTAAAGACTTCACAGGGCTTCAATTCTCTTCCTATAGGAAGAGCTTTGACTTTATATATTTTTACATCAAGGCTATGTATCATACCATCTTCACTTTTTTTTTTTATTTCCCTCAACAGCTAAGTAGTCACACACATGGTGTTGGTTATCCTTTTGATGGTTTCACATCCTGCTCCATTAAGTTCCTCCATTTTGTTTCCTAAACTTCCTGCATTTATACACACACACCTCATTTCTTACTGACCACACCCTAGCACCACAGCTACATTAAATACTGCATACCCGTCCTCAGCACTAAGAACACTTTCTCCCGTGTCCATTCTCTCAGCCATAGCTCTTTATCCTCTTGTATATCCTCATTTATCCTATTTTCCTCTTCCTATAAAAAAGTCTAACCTGTAGCACACGGCTGCATTTCCAGCAGGAGAACCAAGTTCCAGAGATACCTGATAAGTTCAGGGGCAGTATATACTACAGACATCGGAAGAACTTTGTTGTGTAACAAATCAGAACAACGTTCCTGGAGTCATCACCTCGGAAAACACAAGTCACAAACACATTTTAGAACAAAATTAAGCAAGGTTTACCTCCTTTGTTTCAGAAAGACATGGCAAAATGGGAACCAATAATGAGCAGGTTCCATTAGATGCACAGGAGTAAGCAAGTAATTTTAAAAGATCTATTTACATTTTAAATCCTAGTACCTCCAGTATAACAGGTTTGTTTTCAAACTCCTGTCCTTCATGATAACTTTGTTGTTGCTGTTATTTATAAAACGGAAAATAGAAACTTCTTCCTTCTACTCAAGATTTGTGACATTTTTCAAATCCCTACAGGAAGCTAGAAAATTCCTTTTTAATCTATATTAAACTATGTGATACTGAGTTAATAAGTCCCCCTGGGTTGAGATTTTCTTCCCATTCCTGAGTAAGCCCAAGCAGCCCTCAATCCAAACCATAATAGAAATCAATCTCCAAAACAATGCATTCCATACGATAACATCTGGCTACTAGACTTTTTGGGGTTTGAAATGATTTAGGATATAGACAACCAGAGTAAATTTAATTCACAAAGGGGTACTTCTACCTCTGTGAAGAAGTATCATACAACAACACAGAACCACTCTGTTTCAGAGGCCCAGGAAGCAAAGTCCACATCAAGTAACCTCCAGAGGAACAGAGCCAGAGAGACCTCAACGCAGACAAGACACCATTCCCCAGCTTTACTGCAAGGATAGTTCAGTATAATTTAATTCATGACAAAGCTACCTGCAGATGTTATGGAAACCTTGAGCGTACTGCAAACAGGCAACGGACAACTAGGGGAAAGAACACAACTTCCCTCTTCCATTTACCCTAAATAAGCACTGACAAAAGAAAACTAGC
>JAOXJK010000007.1:3695559-3721335 GCA_025774025.1 Xenus cinereus
GGGGCTGCCCGGCCCTGCCCGGCCCCGCCCGGCCCCGCTCCCGGCAGCTGCCTCCACCCGGCGAACGCCAGCAGCAGGTAGGGCCGGGGGCGCGGGGAACGGCCCGGCGGGGCCCCCTCAACTGAGGGGGTCGTGAGGGGGAGTCTCTTCCCTGAGCCCCCGGGGCTGAGGGAAAAGCGGGGGGTAGGGAGGGAGGCGGCGGGGGCCTCCCGAGGACCTCAGCCCCTCGCTGAGGGGAGGCGGGCAGCTAGTCCCGGCTGGGTGCGTTGCGGTTGTCGGTGACTTCCATCAGCACAACTTTGCGGTGCCTACGGTGTGACGGTGACCGTCCCTCGGCGAGCCTGGCTCGGCGCCTTAACCCGCCCGCTGTCTCGGTGGCATCCCCCGAGGAAAGAAGGGGCAATCCCCCCCTTTCCCCGCCCCGAGCGGCCGGGCTGGGCCCGGGGGGCGGCGGAGAGGAGCGGGGCCGGGCGGGCTCCGCCATCCCCCGGGCCCCGGTGAGGATGGTGCGGGTCCCCGACGGGATGGGAACAGCGGGGCTTTTGTTTGTTTTGTTCTTTGCCCGGGGGAAGAATGTCTGAAAGCTCTACTTGAATAGAAATTCCAAAAACGTAGACACTTAAAACCGTATTTAAAATGTTTCCTAGGAAGAGTGTTTTAAAAAAAAAAAAAGTTATGGGGATGACTTGTTTCAAGGAGGCCTCATTAGTAAGTAGATCCTCTTTGAATGAAACTGCTTTGAATGCTATTTGCTCTTGGATGTGAAAAATCCGACTTTTGCTAACAAGGATGGTACTAGCAATGTTTCCCCTCAAGTCTCTTATTTTTCTTACTGATCATTACAATTTCCATTTTCCACTACCAACTTTCTGCATGATGCAAGTTTATCAGCAAAAAAAAAATAAAAATATGTCCTTTGCTGGGGTATGGCATGGCTCAGCTGAGGGTGTCCAGTCCAGAGTCAAACGGGGGTGGGGGTTCCTTAAACATCTCTCGTCCCTCAGGTTTCTCAAGCTATTTTACAGAATAATGTGTAACATCTGTCTGGGCAAATGAAGCGAAATCAGAGTGCTGAGGAGTGGGTCTCGCACAACCTTGGCTTTTGCAACTGGTTTCTCTCATCTTGTCCGTGAGAGAATTTATTCCGTAGTCCCTGCTACAGAGAGGTGAGAGATGGAAGTTTAATCCGTGCCATGAGCAGAGAGAAGCAGAATTTGCCCCATTTAACACCTACTCCGCAGGACGGCTGCTGCTGGCATCCCTGCTGCCTCCCTGCCCGCCCCAGGCTGGGTGTGCTGGCTGCGGTTCCAGCCTCTGGATTGAACTGGGCGGATAATGAGAATGCTGTCCTCTGCGCTTCTGCACCAACCCCGGGTGTCAGCGTTACTTTATTAGTACCATCGATGGGCCCCTGTTGCAGGACTGACTCTCTGGAGCCCTGAGAAGTCCAGAATTCAGCAGGAAGACAGGGCAGGGATTGTAGTTACATCTTATCAGTGGCACAGGTGGATGGTGAGCTTCTTAAATATTAAGTGTTTAAATGCAGGGAGGGATCTTCCAGTGTCTGGCTGAGTGTTTAGGTAACAATTTGTTTTTGTGAGAGCCGAGTACCTGCAGTGTCCCCAGGAGAACGTCTCCTGCTCTCAGGAGGGTGGAGGCTTTCTCCAGCTGGATGAAATTCCAGTGCTATGGGGAAAACACTGGGGAAATTGAACCAGCCATCAGTCTTTGGCTGCTTCTCAATGTCTAAAGAGTGACAAAGCAAAAAAGCTACTGCTCATTTCAACTTTGATTTTACAGGCACAAATCCAACCTGTTTGTGAATTTGTTCCTTTCATCGGCAGAGCAGGGATGGGAGATGGCGCTCCACAGGCGAGGTTCAGGGGGCTGATAACGTTACCAAGGGGGGTTGCTGCCAGCTCTGGCTAGAAGACTGGCTGCCTGACTTGTTCCATTACAAGGCTGGTTTTATAGATACCTTATATACTTCTGTGAGTGCTTCAGCCGCTTGCTGAGGTGGCTGTGTGGTCGGCAGTGTCACCAAGGGGCTGGGGGGGCTGTTCCTGTGGAAGAGAAAAGGCAAGAACCTTCCTACAGGAGAAGTAGCAGCAGCTGTTTTCAAAGACCTACCTCGAGCCAGTGTTTCCTCCCTTCCCAAGTTCAGATAAAATAACTTTTTATTGTAGGTTGGGTATTTTACGGAGTCCCAGGGGGATCTAAACCTTTCTTAAAATAGCACTGTGACATATTTTATTACTCAGGATTTATATCTGCTTTCAACTCACTTTACAAATACAAGCTTTCCATTTTAATCCCAGTCTCAGACATTAGCGTTGCTACTGAGTAGTATGTGTGGGAAAGGGGATGTCAGACAGGAATATGCAGCTTCACAAACTAACCATTTCCCAGTTTTGCTTTGGAATCCTGACACCAAAAGAAATAGGCTTTATCATCTTTTTTTTTTTTTTTTTGTCCAAGTAAGGGCTGAAGTGATGAAGTTGAGACTGGCTGCAGCAAAGCAGAATGTGGTTAAACACAGATATAAAGTAGCCAGGGCACAGTAACTGCTGTCTGGGAAGAGGCAGCTGCTCTTGGTTTTTGTTTGCTTTTGCAGCACTTAGGAATTGCCACGTGAATAATCTAGCTCTGAATATGTCTCTGCCTGATTACTGTCAAATGCTTTTCATGAAAAGGCAGACAATTCTGACATGGGCAATTTATCAGTAACAAGCTGTGTATTATTTCTGTTGATTAGTGTTTGACTCTCCAAATGAAGTATTTGGTGTCCCTTCTAAAAATTTAAACTGAAACCCAAATTGTATATATTGTTATTTTATATATCCACTTGTAGTCTCTTTTGAATCCTTTTAAACTCAAGACTCAAAAGATGTCCTGTGCTGTGGCTTTCAAAGGTCACCAAGTTTTTACATTAAGAAGAAACCCTCAGGTTATCCCTTTTTTTGTGCAGCTTACCACTTTATGTACCTCTGTCATGTCATTTGTTCTGCTTCTCACAGCATTAGTTCAAGTCCTTGTCTTCTTTTCAGCCTCTTAATCATTAATTAATCACTTCAGACACTAAGACGACTGAGGGAATTGGAAAGAAATGCTCTGGATGATTAATTCTTTTCCAATAAAAGCAATGAGCTTGCCAGAGATCTCAGCTATGAGCCATGTTGGAACTATTTTTCCCAAATCGGACACAAACTCTCTAGGTGGGGATAGTGCACAGCAGTTGAGCCTGAAGCCATGGTTTGTCAGTTTGTGAAGTATTTTTCCATAGGAGACTCCCCAGAACAATGACAATGTGACAAGGCGTTACAGTTGGACGCCATCCGCGGGGCACGGGAGCGGAGAAGCAGGCAAGTTGTCACACTGGTTCATCCATATCTCATCTCGCAGCTCACAGCAGAGGTTTAGGCAAAGGAAGAGAATGGGAAAACCAGGGGCACCTTTTCTCAGGTCTGTCCTTGTGACTTTAGGCAGTCAAGAACTGTCGTGATTAGGGATTTCACGAATTGAAGATTGCGTTCTGGTTGTAATGATTAAGAGCTGCTAATCAACCCTTCTCTTCTGAATTTATCTCAGCTTTTTTACCCCAGTGGTAGTTTCGTCCTCCTCAGTACCCTATGAAAATGATTTCAAGTCTGTGCCTGCAGCGAAGTGCTTCCTTTGATTTCCTTTATCATTGCACATGTAACACAGGAATCAGGTTCCATCTTTTCATATAGAAACATCACCTTAATGGGATAATTTCTGTTTTCAACGTGCACTGCTGCCTGTGTCACTATCATGCCCAAACTGAAGTCCAGAGCTGATTTTCCAAAGTAAGGGCAATCAGGAGGCTGCTAAGCCACGAGGCAAACTGCAAAACCTTTCCTGGCCTGTGGAGTTGAAAGGTCTTCAGCAAGATTGCCAAGTAGAAGAGTGCCTTCACTGAAGCACTTTAAAAGGGATGGAAAAAAAGTAAAAATTGGAGTGAGACCCTGAGATGGGTTTGTGGCATTGACTCAGTCTCTAGGTGTTTGCTGCTCACTCGTCTGCTCAGAGCAGGCCGAGGGGAAAATGGGTGAGGAACGGTGGGGTTGCTTGGTGTTTTGGCTTTAAGTAAGGAGATTAGAAGTAAATGAACTGGCATTAGGAGCGTTTGAACAAACTTTATATGCACTAGGCCTGGATTTCAGAGGATACGCTTCTGCTTCCCAAGAAGTCATGGATGTTGGCAGTTTTCCAATATTTACACTACATCCTGCAGTCTTCAGCTCCCTGATAGCTGAAGTACACTGATTGCCAGCGTAGATTCATCAGCCCTCTTATTAGCTGCCTGGCACGCTGCTGGGCAACTCTTTTTTGTACACAAACCAGTATGTTCATACCCTCCAGATACAGCCACGCTGTTGGTGTTTGCCTGATCATAGGAGCCCACGCTTCTCCTGCAGTAGCACAAATCCTGTTACATCCCTCGCTGTACAGACACTCAGAGCATGGAGTCTGCTGGTCCGGGTGTGTATCCAGGGCAGGGGGAGAGAGCTGCCTGATCATACGTCACTGTTAAATCCCATCAGAGGTGAAATCAGATCAGACAGTGTTCACAAGATGTCAACTTTCAGTACTTCACACCAGCTCAGTGAAGGAAACATGGTCAGGAAAGTTAGGAAAGGAAGTAACAGCCTTTAACAATAAGCGTCTGACTCTCAGCAGGATTGCCAAGTATTTATCTCTGATTATCCACTGATGATGCATTTGTGAGGTTAAATAGAGCTCTGACATTAGTGGAGTTAAATAGAGCTCCAGCAGCTTTTTCCTGGGGTGCTTTGCAGTGCTTGGCAACCTGCAAATGCCAGACTGGAATAGCCATACCGGGGCACTGACATACATCTGAGAGGGCCTGTTGATGTTGGGAGTGGTTGATCTGCTTGGTATTCTGGGGATTTCTACCTCTTCACACTTCCCTCTGGACAATAACCTTTGTTTTAGTTTGTTTATTTGCTTTTCCCCGCTTTGGGGTGGACTGGGACTTCACTAGTAACTGCATAGTCAGGATATTCAGGTTGTCAGACTTATTGATCAGAATTTGGGATGTGATGGTGACAGGGTGGAAGGGTTAGATGGTATAGACTCTGAAGGTTTGTGGTTTTTTCTCCTTTCACCCATTTCAAAGTGTTCTTTTCTGACTTCAGACTGTGGTTTTGGTCTTTCTCTTCCTCTTCTCTTTTGTCCCTCATCCACCTCCCGCTGAGAACCTGAAGAGCTGGATCCGCTCTCAGCTGATGTCCCAGCACAACTAGGAGAGGGAGAAGCAACTGTTTGCCTGTATTAGGAGCTAGCCAGTCAGTAGGACACCATCCAAAAACAAAGTTTAAACATATGTTATTTACTGAATGTTTCCACACACAGTAAAAATACAGCTACAATTCAAAACAGCATCTTTAAAACACTGGAGGAAATGAATCATCCCGGGATCTTTCAGGATGGACGGGGGCTGCTGCGCTGAGAGCTATCACAGTAGGACTTCCCTTCTCCCAGGCTGTCAGCTTTGAGAATGCTTGTGGTTCCTCAACGTCTAAGCCTGAATCCTGCTAAAAATAAAATAAAATAAAACCCCCTCTTAATCACCAGCAGCAGAGCTGCAAACGCTTTGCTGTGAGGAGGAAGGGAGTATTTTGGCCTGTCTGTTTATAGCATTGCCCTCTTGTGGCTGTGACAGCGGAGATGGCAGCCGGCATTTCTGCTGCCAAAGATGTGGTGGCAGTGGGTTTTGGAGCAGAAAACAGCTTTCCTGAGAAGGTCTGTCCCCTCAAGCCAGAGTCACTAATGCAGTGGCCACACCTGCGTGCGTTAGGAGAACTGATAGCAAAATGGAAAGGGGAACTCTAATAACTCTGTCTCTCCACATTGATTTCCTCTGAAGTGGGTGTCTGTGAAGAAAACCACTTTGTGTGAAATGGGGGAGTCCTGTCTGCTCCCAGGGCAGAGCTGCCTGCACTGGTGTGTGCTGGCCAGGGCTGGAGGAGGCTTTGGGTCACAGCAGAAGGTCTGTCTTTTGCCTGGCAGCAGGGAAGTACAGGTACCAAAAACCTAGTGACTCTCAGCTGTGCCTCGTGTTCTGGTCATTGTCCCTGAACTAGGAGAATGTATATAAAATGAGCTAATTCCCATTAATTCTGAGTTGCTCCATGTCTCACGCAGAGGTTTCTGAGATGGAAAGAGAAATTCTGTGTGGAGCTGAGCTGGAAGGCAGGGGCTCAGGGAGGCAGTTCCTGTGCAGAACCCCATGGTGGGTTTGCTGTGGGACTCGGACGTGCTGTGCTGCATCACAGTGACAGAAGACAAAGCTTTATCTACGTGCTTTTTAGTCACAAATCTTTTATACTCAACCCTACTATTTGCATGTACTTCTCTTGTCCTTATCAGAGGGGTAGCAATGGTTAGCGTAAGGTCGCTTGTGTCTGATGCTCACTTCCCCTGCAAGGCCGTGTTTCATGCTTCCCTTTTGGACTCCTTTTAGTCCATCTCTTCTGGTTTCCAGCCCTTGTCGGGTAATAGTTCTTTGGGTTATGGATAATGGATTGAACAGGCTTCTGTACCAGAGAGGAATGTATTGGCTGGCTCTCAGGGGAAAAACAGTTTGCATAAAGTTGCAGCTCATTTCCCCTGTAGAGTCAGGACCTGGTGACAGGAGGAAGAACATCTGTGTCATTTCCCTGGAGCTGACCACAGGCAGGGCTTCACCGCCTCCCTTGATGTGTTCTGCCTGTCACCACCAGATCCGTCTACGGGACATGATATGGGATGGCAGTCATATTTTAATGCTCTGGATTATGTCTTCTGGTTACATAAACGCTCCTTTAAGACATGTTTTCAGTGCTGAGCAATGATTTGTGTTTGGGTATAATTCAGTTTTGCTCACAACTCAATGAAAGTAGTCCGTGGTTTCTACCCAGCCAGGCTTACATACGCTGTGTGTATTTAAGTGCATGATTCAGCTCTCACGTATGCTCTTAAGGTAGGGCTTTTAAACAGCTGATTGTATCAGCAGATTTTCTCTGGGTGTGTTGCAGATGGGAGACTTATATATTCTCCAAAACTTTCTCCCGTGTAAGTAACAATCTTCCCAATTTCCATCAGGGCAACTGAGAAGAAACTCAGGGTTTTGTGTCAAAGATTTTAGCCTTGGTGCATTGGGCTGAACCCCGTGTGTTTACTAAGTGGATCTTATTCAAAAGGTAGAGAGACCAGAATAGAGCTGACATGACTCATAGTGCAAACAAACAGCTGGAAAAAGTGAACAATACTCAAATCATCTGGGTGTTCTAATTTGCTTAAGTGGTTTAGTAGGAATTTTAACTTATGAATGCAAAAACCTACTTGCCAGTGGTACAGATAATGCTGTACTCTGTGTCCAGGACTGTTGATCCAAGTTCTTCTTGGAATCAGATGCAGATTTTAAAGGAAGGGGGAAGCTGCTGAAAGGACAATGCCAGTTGGAATTTTTTGGATTTGTGGCTGGCTGCATCTGTTAAAATGGTGCTGCTTGGAATAGCATTAACGGTGTTCCTCATATAGAGAACTGAAATAGTTTATGTAGTCACTGTGGCTGAGGTAGGAGGAGGCTCTTCCATGCCAATTTTTTTCTTGTCCCAAACAAGCTCTGTTTACTGGCTTCTTCAAGAGATGGAAGGAAAGGGTTGTTTTTCAGTTTTATGCGTATATGAATGTAGGGCTGTCTGGAGACTAAAAACTGATCTAATCTATCATTTTAGGTATTTTTCAATGCCTATCAACTTGGCAACAAAGCTGAAGTCCCACCAGATTTATTTTCAATAGCTTACTGAGGAGTTGGTCATAGTATATACTGTTTTGGCAAGGAGGCTATGAGGAATATACAAGTATTTTCATTTTCAGTATGCACTGTCATCAGCTGTTAATACTGTACTGAACTGTCTTCCTTTCTCTGTTTTATGCAGCATCATGTATTGAGGTCTTTATTGTCAGAACTAGAGTGATTGTGTAGCGTTCACTCCCACAATCTTTGTAAATTCATCGGAGTTTTTATGGGTCAGCAAAGGATCGGAGAGAAAAGCAATGGCCGTGTGGGTAGTCAGAAAGTATAGATTCTCTTCAAAGTGCAGAAATAGCTAACTCAACCTGAAGCCAGCATATAACTTTATTTGTGGTACATTTGGTCTCTTCAGTGTCATTATTTCAGAGAGTGACCTGGGGAGTCAGCTCTTACCCTGGGAGTGTTAACTGTCACAAGTACAACCTAGTGATTTCCTTGGGATCCATCACACTGGGAGGATTGTACAACTTTGTTGCTTACAAAACACAGTGACTTATGGTTTTGTTGTTGTTGCAGCAGAAATACAGTGGCGATTTACTTCTGGCATTTGATATAGGAGGTCTGGAATGCTGAGAGACAAGGGAGTCTTTCTTTTCCTGAGGAGATATATTATGATTTCTTTGGAGCAGTCCATATTCTCCAGGCAATTTTTGGCAAATAAATAGAGGGAAAGAGAGAATTCACTGGGTCAAATGCAACTGTTTACCCCCAAGGTACAATAAGGATTGGTGCACAAAAAGCATTTTTGCAGCATGAATGTTGTGTGGGTACAGACTCTACTAAGATTTACTGTTCTCTGTTAGAAATTCAGTCTGTATTTGGGAGTTATTTTGATGCTCTGTAAGTGTTATCCATTAAAATAAAAAAAGTGCAGCCTTTGCCATCTAGAAATGCAGAAATTGTTCCAGAAGTGAGCAGCAGGTGGTTTAGATACTCTGTGGTGTAATACTGTGTTGGCTGCAGACCTTCCTGTGTGGGTTTTGTTTATGCAGCAAGTTTAGACAAATTAACTGAACCTATAATGAACCAGACACTGGGGCTGGAAATGAGAACAACCACACGGTGATCTGGCCAACCTCCACTTACTTCAGTGTCATTTAATTCAGCCAAGCTTTCCTGAGCAGCTCTCTGCAGGTAAGTCCTGACTATATTTGTGGGTATATACATGTGTGAATTGCCACAAGACAACTGTAGCTCCAAAAAAATGTTATGCTCGTTTTTGTCTTGTAAGTAAGATACTGAATAAAAGCTGCAAGGAGAGTAAATTCCTCAACAGGGGGGTTTCAAATTTGAGGGAGATGGCATAGGAAAATAAGCCCCCTCACCCCCAGAAGCACTGTTTCTTTTAAACCAGGATGCTGTTAATGTAGTGATCAGACCTCTGGGTTCTCAGTTTCATGTAAATACTCACTTAAAGATCTCTTTCCTTTGCAAGACATAGACCTCTTTACAGCTGAGTCTATTGAAATGCACCACTGCACGCACTTCTTTTCTAACCAACTATTTTTATCAGCAATTTTTCACCTCTTCTTTTCCGGTTGCCCATCCTCAGCAATTATCCAAGGAAAAAAACACACCCAGAAGCGTCAGGTGGCTTTAAAATATATGTGCTCTTTATAGTCTTATCAAAAGTACAAAGTGTTGTGAGGAAAGCCCTGTAAGCTAATATTTGCTGTGTTGTCCAGAGGAGCTGGCTACTGAACATTTACACCCATTCCATTGCATTTAATCTTGCTTTAATAATTATTTAATTTAAAACCTGACAAAATATTGTCATTACTGTCTTATGCATTTTGTTTTCTGAAATACTCTGGCAATTCCAGAAGTCAGAGGATGTTTTGGGTGAGTGTGTGCATTCCTCCAGCTTTGGTGAAGCTGCTCGGAATGTTTGAGGTTTAGTCAGGAGCAAACTGGAGCCTAACAGAATAAGAAGAATGTTTTTTTTCTCCTCTTCCCCCCCCCCCCGTCAGTTTTGGATGATATTGTCTTGTAGAAAGATACTTTAGATAGCATCATTAGACACTTTAGATGGTGATAGGTGTGAAGACGTGACAGTATATTTGATGTGGAGGAACTAGGCAGTAATTATTCCCCATGATGGACTTTGTGGTGTGATGAGATAGAGTAAGAGATTCCAGGCTCCGTGTCCACAGGTTTTTCTCGACTGGAACAGGCTGTTCCTTTCAGTGCAGTTGTGCTGGGCCACATGAGCAGTGCAGAACTGGGCACCTCCTTGGCAGAAACAAATTTGTAGGAGAGTAAAGACAAATGGTTAAAGTGCTGATGGCATCAATTTGTGAGGGCGTGGAGCGACTCTGTAAGAGATGAGTGGGAGGCACAGCCTCAGAGATTACTGTAAAGAGCATAAATGGAAGTATTTAGGGAGGGAGGCAAAGAGAACTGTTTATTACAGGTTGCAGGGTGAAATAAGAAAGGTGTTTTGGATTGGATGCCAGGAGAGAAAACTCCTGAGTCCTGGGTTGGAGGTGGTGGAAGCTTCAGGTGCTGGGGCTTCCAACAGCACCGTGGCAGAGAGGATGCACCGCGGGGCAAGAATGTCACGTTTGTCGAGCAGAGGGACTGCGTGGTCTCTCTGACTTCTCTGCCCTTTCCTCTGAAACAAGCAGCTTCCAGCCTCAGGAAAATCACTTAATGCTTTTTTTTAAGAAGCAATCTCTAAATTCTGCCGTTGTCTGAGGGCCAGACAGATGTTTGCAGTGTCAGCTTCCCCCCCACACCAAGTCTCCTGGTTTGCGTTCGGTAAATCGAGGGCATATCCCTGTCGTTGTTTCTGTAGGGCAGCCCCCACGATATGGCGTTCTCAGCGAGGCCAGTCGGGATTGCGTTAACTGCACATCTGGACACCATAATAACTTGTTGTCTTCCACTGTTTGCTCAAGTCATTGGACTTCTTTTCTTCAGCTCTTGTTTTTATCACAGGCAGCCAAGTGTCATTTAGAGGACCCATCTGCACTGAAATTCTGTATTCCAAGCCCTTTCCTTGTTTTCCTTAAATAACTTTCCTTTGCATAAGCTGTTGGCTCTGCCCAGCACCCTTTCTGTGAGTAAACTGCACAGCTTTATTAACATCGGCTTGAAATTTGCCTTTTCCCCATGTCTCCAGCAGGTCATCCTTTTTGGTAAGGTCCTGGCAATCCCATCTGGCATATGCCCTTGGTAAAACATCCAGAATACAGATTTCTGTGGCTTGATTTAACAATGCAACATTTGCTGACAGCAGTAATAAACCATACCGCATGTTGGAGTGTGTTACACTCATTCCCTTCTGACATGGTTCAGATTAATTTTTACCAAAGAATACTATAATAGACAATTTATTTATTGTAGCTCTCTTTCCCTCTTTTGCCTGTATTTACATTCTGCATCTAATTGGTGATGCAAGTTTGGAGTGAGAACAAAACTTATAAAATTCCAAGTTAATTGGAAGACCAAATAAATTGTTTTTCAAAAATATATTACATGTTTATGAGCAGATTAGAATATATTGTAAAATGGGATGCTAACAAAGAAGATTATCCTAGGTCTTTTTGCCTTCGGTCTGTGAAGTTTGGTGAAATGTGGCACTATACAGGTTTTTATTAATGAAAAGTGCAAAGTATTTTTCCATTTGGAAGGGACCCATCTCTTTCTAACATTGTGCAACGCGCCCGCCCTGGTTTGGGTACGCTGCAGCTGCAGAAGCCTTTCACAGCTGCCTTCCTCCGTGTCAGGGATCCAGCTTTTTTTTTTCACTGGGTCTTAGACCTCTGACACTCTGAACTTCCTTCAGAGACATCAGAAATACCAGCCAGACTAAGACATTGTTTTTGTTATCTGTTTCAGTTTGAGAATTTCCAGTGAAATTTTCAAAGGCACATTAACTAAATCACTTTCCCAAGGTGACATTTCAAAACAAAATGCATCATCTTGGACAACAGAGAAGCGGAGTGTTCTAATGAGAGAGACAGAGAGAAATCAAATATTTAATGGAGAGTGGAGAAAGCACAGACAAAGCGGGGTCTGATTTTTCCCTTGTGAAAGTTTTGTTGTGGGCTTTTGCGGGTGGAGGACTTGGCCCCTTATTTAAGCAACTTTTGAGAGATTCTGAAAGTGGGAACCTCAGACCGTTGGTAATTCATCCCTGGGTGTGTTAAGAGCAGCAGAGTAAGCAGCAGCACATCCACATGGGTTACCTTCCTCCCAGCTCTCTTCTCTGACCCCCAGGACAGTGGCAGCCCCCAGCAGAGCGCTCAGCCCAGGTGGGGCTCGCTGCATCCCTTGGGCAGCGTTTGGCAGGTGCTGGATCACACGCTGTTGCTTGCACCCCAGGAGCCAGCCCACCCTCTGGTAAAGCACAGGGCTGTTCCCGGGGTGCCGCAGTGGGATACAGCTCTTTCTGCACAGTTTACTTACTGCAAACACTTGGAAAATACAATATATTGGGTTGCTGAAGCGTGAGATGGTTGGAAGTACGAGCTCTTTACCAGTGGCAGATCACTGGTATGCTCTGATCAGCCATACCAGGTTGTAATTTCATTGAACTGAGTAGTTTGATGGCTGTTATATTCCTGTTGCAGGGTCTCACTACACCTTCAGAAGGATTTGGTTGTGAAATTATTGAATTAGCTCTTGTACTGTCACCTACAGGGCTGCTAATGCCCTTTGGCTAACGTGAGCTGAAATACATCGGTCCCTCTCAGCCCCCTCCAGAGTGCGCTACTCTGAGAGCAGCTTGTGTGGAGGTTGCATTCGGTGCAGGACACACAAAGGACACGCTGAATTTTGCATCTTGCTCCTCTGACAAGTTCAGAGAGATGAGGGCAGTTCCCTCCATCCTCAGGTTATTCAGTTGTGTCCTTTCAGTGCTTCTCTGCTCTTCTCATCTCCAAAATCTCTTTCTCTGCAGCCCTTGCCATCTGGAACAGCCTTTCCGTTCCTCTGCGTCTCATCAACTTTCCATTTATTTGCAGGAAAACTGACAAAATGTTGCCTCTGTTGCTGATGTCTCTTAATTTCTTCCTCTCTCATTGGCCTTATGACTAGATACTTGGCTTGTTTGAACGTAATCGCTGGCTGTAATGGATAGCACATTGTTTTGAGTTATTGCCTGCTGGGATTAAATGTCTGTAGATGGTTGAAGGAGTCTTGGAGACTTCCAGCGAGGACTGTTTGCACAAACACGTTACGCCCCTATATTGCGGAGGGGGTGGGTGTGTTTGTGCCTGATAAAAGATTGGCTTCTGCGCTTCATCTTCACCAGCAGCGAGAGGAGGAGGGAGCTGGGACTCCCTGCAGCTTCTGCAGGAGAAGGGAGAAGCCCATTTGCTCTTAGAAATGGGCAAACAGGACTTCAATTATGTTTTTCTCACCATTTTTTGCATGATGGCTCTGAAGCTGAACTGTGTTAGCTCCATGTCTCTTGCAGGGCTTGGATATGTTGTTACAGCAGCTGTTGTGCTTTCAGCTGTGGTAAGTGATTAAGGTAACAAACATTGAAAAACTTTTGTTTTTCAATTACTTATAAGAGTCACGCTCTTTTAACTCTTTGTGAGGAGTTTGTCCAATTTTATAGTGGGAGTTTGGGGGAAATGAGTTCAGGCTGAGGGGAATCATGCCGATAAAGTTCATTGTTTTCCATCTTTGTTTGATACCTGATTTCGGGTATCAAAGGAATATATACCAAGGAATCACCTTGGTAGCTACTCGCTATTTTGCTTTCTAGTTTGTAACACTCTTCATTTCTGCCTTGAAAGCTGAGCGTATTGTACTTTTGTCCATCAGCTACTGTGAACTATCTTCTTTGTCAAAATCTTGGATGCTTCTAAAATAACATTTTAATTTTTTCTCCTCTGTTATCTGATCCCACTCAAAGGCATGCTGTAATATACGGACAAACTTCTTTGCCAACATGACATAAATGTTTTATTTCCTTTCAGTATTACCAAAGTGAATTATTTTATAATATAGTTATAGAAAAGTGTTCATTATGTTTGATAAAGGAATGGATTGCATATTGTTAATACATTGTATTAGTATGACAACAAACATATTAGACCAAAATTGCCATGTGTTTAGGACAGGTTGTTGTGTGTATCAGGGTAATTCCTATCAGGGAGCAGTTACACAGAAGTACTGAAGTAATGTGGCAGAACAGAAACGATGTAAGAAACCTGTTCATTACCTAACTCTTTTATGATATTCACAACATTCTGGATAAGATCACACAGGTTTTAGGAAAACTGTAAATAAGTTTATGTGGATGTACAGCATGTATAGTTAAAAGGGGCTTATTTTGTACAGTCTCGAATATGATGCAGCATTTATAGAATCTCAGCATGGGGACTGATCTTTCACTTATATACCACAGTGAAAAGCTATAAATTAGTAAAGAAAATATGCAGAGTAACATCAAGAGAGGTAGAGAAAAACCAGAAAAGAGAGTCAGGAATTAGCCAGGAGGTAAAGCTGATTGGAAATGAAAATTAACAGTGATCAATTGAGAGGGATTCCCCTCCCCCCTTTTTTTTCCTTCAGAATTCAGTGCAAGAGAAAAAAAGGAAACTTTCCATTTGTTGCCTGGAACAATAGTTAAGAGATCAGAAGCAATGTAATTTAAACATGCGCTTCCTTGTACTCTGCCTGTTGAACAACACTCTCTGTTCGCCCCTAGCCTGTCAGCATGGTGGAACACGCCGAGTTTGCCAAGGCTGGGAAGGAACCTGGCCTGCAGATTTGGAGGATTGAGAAATTTGATTTGGTACCCGTGCCAAAAAATCTGTATGGAGACTTCTTCACAGGAGATTCCTATCTGGTGCTGAACACCATCCGGCAGCGGAGTGGGAACCTCCAGTATGACTTGCATTTCTGGTTGGGTAAGTCCAGTAGGAGTGCCCCTGCTGAACTGGGAGCCCAAAGTGAACTCTGTTCCTTTCACTTCACCAGCCTTCTCCAAGCATTACCCAAGGAAATAAAAAGCAGAATTGGCAGGATGGTGAGCATGCTACTTCAGGTGCATATGGTGCTGCTCCTCACCTTAAATATTTGAAATGGTTTCTGTAATAGTGAGTGCAGCCATCTCTGTACCTAGAAATAGCTTTTTCTGATCAAGATGACAGACTAAGGCCCTGTTCTCCAGATGCTCACAGGGAAGACAAGAGCTCAGATGAAAGGAGCGGCTGAATTCCTTTCTATTTGAAAGGATGGAGGTTGGTTGTTATCTTCCTGACTCAGTGAGCGGGGCTTTTCACCCTGAAGCTCAGAACTCCTTCTTCAGTAAATGTCACCGAGTAACAGGGCAAGGCTTTCTCCACATCCTGAAAACCCAAGACTCTTTGACAATATCATAGTTAAAGCTGTGTAAAATGCTTGTATGATGGCTTGTCCTATCTGCCATCTGCCAATAGGTTTCCCACACCAAAGAGCTCCCGAGAGGCAAACTGCTGTGGAACTGAGACCCCAGTGGTATCCACAGCCTTCATAAAGCCTGGTAACATCTTCTGCAGGTTCATCTGTCTGTGTTTGCTCCACAGCAAGTTTCCTCCCAGGATGGGGGGAAATGGCAAAAAAAAGCAAGTTGAGACACTGGGAAGCAGTGGGGCTGCAGCAGTCACAATAGTATTGTAACCCTCCCGGAAAAATGTACAGTTTATACTGTTTGGAGTCATGATTAGAAAAGTTTGGAAATGGTTATTCTGCAGACCTTCCATGAAGCTAAACTTCCCAATAATCTGCTTTCTCCCTGGTGTTTTTGCACAGTTAAATGTAGAGCCAGAAACCTCGCATTCCCTCCAAGTTGTTGCCTTTTCATTTCTTAGGAGATGAAAGCTCTCAGGATGAGCGTGGGGCAGCTGCCATATTCACTGTCCAGATGGATGACTACCTTCAAGGGAAGGCCATTCAGCATCGTGAAGTGCAAGGCCACGAGTCCTCAACTTTCCTGGGGTACTTCAAATCTGGCATCAAGTACAAGGTAGGTGATGACTGGGTCTTTATCCCGCCAGGCTGAATCAAGTTTGCAAGAAATGGCATCCTGCCCACTGCCCAATTCTCAGAAGAACAAGAATTGCCATTTTTCAAGTTGCAACCATTCTCAACCAGATGTTTTCAATGAGTTGGAGCTGACAGGGTGGAGAACAGCAGATCCCAGTGGGAAAGCTTTGGCTGAATTCATAATACACAAGCAAAGCCCCAGGAAACTTTAGGAATCGAGGTTTTGTTTTTCTTCGAGAAGCAGAGGAAAGAACAGTCCCAAGATGTCTGGAATGAATTTGAGAAACAGCAATCTGAGTTAATGGAAACTCCTACCCAGTAGATTTAATTTCTCCCCACTTACATAACAGAGTTTGACCTTCCCCGTCTCTTTTCTGTGTTCAGCCCCCACCTCCTTAGCACACATCAGGTTTTGGGAAAGTAGAGGAACGGTAGTGGGAGTTACTCTTCCGTGACATTGCAGCAAAGTGGAATAGAAGTGAAAATATACAGTCAAGAACAGCTCTGTTTGTTAGGAATCCAATGGCACAAGGAAAGTGATATCAAGTCAAATGCCTGTGAAGTGCTTACATTTCCTCATGTCTAAGACTCCCCTAGTCTTTCTGCTTTGCATATTTCCCACTCGTTTGTTGTTATTTTCATTCATTTGAATTTGGTTATGCTTTTTTTGAGGGTAACTGACGTGAGTCCTGTTGCCTGCATTGATAAGTAATTCCAAGTATCTCTTTATCAGCAGAGAAGGTGAATCCTGAGGTTGGGATAAATTCTGGCATATAATGCACATGGAAATACCCTCTTCACCCCCCCAGTCCTATTAGATCCTATTAATACCTAAGCTTATTCTGATCTTCTTCCAATTTGGAGATCTGCAACTGTATGACATCGGTGTCCCTTAGACACTATGGGAATGGATAGCTGGGATCTATCAATAGATAAATGCTGTAGGAAAGCCCAGCCTGCAAAAACTGCCTCTCTCTGCAAGCTGCTGCTGACCCTCTTTCTTGGGAGAGACAAAAACTGCTCACTGATAGCAAATCTGTAGGATTTTCATTTTTTCTGAAGCAACAGCACAAGCGTGAATCTTTGTTTCTTTCTTTTCCCCAGGCTGGTGGCGTGGCGTCTGGCTTCAGACACGTGGTTCCCAATGAAGTAACTGTGCAGAGGCTTCTGCAGGTGAAAGGCAGGCGAGCAGTTCGGGCCACGGAGGTCCCTGTCACCTGGGAGAGCTTCAACACAGGCGACTGTTTCATCCTTGACCTTGGCAGTGTAAGTACCACCTAAAAGACAGGACTTTCAGGGGCAGGAGATGTCTGATTAGCTCAAGTAAGGATTTTTTTCCCCACTCTGTTGAAGCTATCTCAAGTGTTGAGCATTCCGGAACACTGTCCAGCCAGTCTAACGTCTTTCAGTCCCAGCCATGCTGCCAGCTCATCCAGAGAGGGGGTTGTTGGGCTCTGATAGTTGCATGGTCTTTCTCTTTCCCCCCAGAACATCTTTCAGTGGTGTGGCTCCAACAGCAATCGCCAAGAACGGCTGAAGGCCACTGTGCTGGCCAAGGGGATCCGGGACAACGAGCGGAACGGTCGTGCCAAGGTCTATGTTTCGGAGGAAGGATCAGAGCGGGAGGAAATGCTTCAGGTTGTTCGCTTTGTCCGTCTATCTGTGCTGGAGTGGGCAGGGTGGTATGTAGGAGAGTGGGTGGGATGGGTAGACAGGTTTGGTGGTGTGAGGTGTTAGCGGTACAAACACTCAATTCAACGCAGACTCTGTCCTCTGCACCGCTGGGACACCAGGGTATATTTTCACTGTTGTTGATCTAGAAGTTTCAATTCTGCTTGTTCTTGTGGCTGGAGTATCTGGGGAGCAGAGATCCTCTTGGAATGCCTTGTAATGTCTCCTCTCTCTCCCAGGTCCTGGGACCAAAGCCTACTTTACCACCAGGAACTTCTGATGATGTCAAAGCCGACACTGCCAACCGGAGGCTGGCCAAGCTCTACAAGGTAATGAGAAACCCTGACAGACACCGTGTGGAGAACGGACTCATCTTTGCACAATTAGATGGACCAGGAATAGCAGAGAGGAGCTGAGCTGATCAGAGGACTATTTCTGCCTCGCTCTGCTATTAGCTTTTTAGGAAGTTTCATGTATGAACCGTGGTTGCTTATCCAGCACGTCACCTGCTTACTGCTGTTTTTATCACCATGGGCTGTAGTGAGACGGCTGGGACTTTCCAGGAATTTTTGAGGGTGTAATGAATGGGGAAAAAAGGGAGTTTTGCTTTGTGGTATCAGGCATTGTGTTAGGAAGCTGACAGGAAAGAACTAGAAATAGCCTAAGAACCAGGATCTACCTCTTTCTGCATGCAGTGAGCACGATGGAGCAGTGATTCAGAAGGCAACACAGTAAGTCCAGGAACTCAGACTATTGAACCCACTTGATAACAGGGAGGCCCATTCACAGCTACCAAGACTGACCCCTCTGGTTCTGGAGAGCAGCTGGTTTGCTTTAGAAGATATTTCTTGGTTGCTTGTGCACCAAAGATATTTACCACTTTGTATCAGTCTTTCTTTGGTCCCAGCAGTATCTGCTTTGCTAGAAGTTCTTGAAATCTTGAGAGTAAATGTTATGTTTTTGTCATATTGCTGCTGTGTCAAAGGTATCCTGTTTGAAAAACAATAGTCCCTGAAGCAGCCAGTGCATTCAAATTTATTTCCCTTCCACTCCCTGAGTTTTGGACTGTCGCCACAAAGCCGGAGGGGGATAGAGGGTGCCTTATCTAATCTCTGTGCTGTGTTATCACAGGTCTCCAATGGGGCTGGGAACATGGCAGTCTCTCTGGTGGCAGACGAGAACCCCTTCTCCCAGGCAGCCCTGGGCACAGACGACTGCTTCATCCTGGACCATGGCACGGATGGAAAGATCTTTGTTTGGAAAGGTACCATTGGGATGCAGGAGAAGCTGGTTCCACGTGCACAGGGGCTTCATCACATGCACAGGGGCTTCATCCAGCTACCAGTCTGTTTTTTTCAACCTGGGTAGGGGAACATACGGTTGGTGGTGTTGGTGCTTTTCAGGGCAGGCTGGGATAGCAATAGCAATCTCAGAAAAGCACTCTCCTCTGAAACGTCAGGTGCTGAGATACAGGGTCTTAGTGTAGAGAATTAAAGGGGGAGGATCCTGGAAAAGAGGAAGAAAAAATTAATTTAATATCATAAGTAGCAAGGCAGTTGTGCCCTCTCAGCCATCATAAAAGGTATAAAAGAGATCAAAAAATGGTCATTTACTATTTGACATCATCTGGCTGCAAGGCTGGACCCTTCTTCTGGTGCAAAAGGTAGAATTACCTGGGACAGTTTCTTCTCTTTTATAAAAAGTTGACCTCTTTTGTCTCTATTTTCATTAAAGGCAGGAGTGCCAACTCCGAAGAGAAGAAGGCAGCACTGAAAACAGCTTCTGAGTTCATTGATAAGATGGGTTATCCAAAACATACCCAGGTGAGGACGTGCAGCCCAGCTGTGGCCAACCCCCCGACTCCACGGGGGTTACAGGCCATGGACTCCAGACTGTGATTGTGTGAATTGTCACTGCCAGGCTTTCAAACAGCTCCTGCTTTGGGTGATCTCTTCTGCAGGGAGATATTGCAGTGCTGCTCCTGGGATTACAGTGTCCTGAAAATAGCATTTACCCCAACACAACTAGTATTTAACATTTCTTCCTCTCAGATACATTTTTACTTTTTCCATGACCTTCTCCAAAGAGTGAAAAAGAGAAGGCAGAGATAAACCTGCCCTTCCTGTTCTTAGGGAGATGTTTCTAAAGGCTTCACATCCCCTCAGCCTTCCTTAGAACTCACCCGAGGCTGACTCTGCATCCTACAGCAGATTGAGTCCCATAGTGTTGGTTGTGATAGTAGGGACCTCCCAGCTGCCGTTACACAGAGGCTTAAAGACTGAACAACACTGGCTTGAAGACAACAAATCCCTTCCATCTAGTGGTCACAAGCAGCAGAGAACAGATGGTTTGATGTGTCTTTTCTCTTGGGAGAGATCTGTCCCGTATGGGAACAGCTGGAGGTACTATTGATTGCTGTGTCTGATTATGGGTCAGTGAGACCTGCCGTTGCATTTAATAACTCTCTGGTCACCAAGCATTTCAGTGCTGTCATCACAGAAGAGCTGTCCCAGCAGTTCTCTGCCAGCTGGAAACCAGGCCTCACCTGAAGTAGGGAGCAGGCGGAGCTGGAGCTGTGTGAGACGGGGGACAAGGCTCCTTCTGACGGGCTGACGCATTTCTTCCAGATCCAAGTCCTCCCGGAGAGTGGTGAGACACCTTTGTTTAAGCAATTCTTCAAGAACTGGCGGGACAGGGACCAGACGGAAGGGCTGGGACAGGCTTATGTTTCTGGTCACGTTGCCAAGATCGAGAAGGTCCCTTTCGATGCCGCCACCCTGCACACCTCCAAGGCCATGGCTGCCCAGCACGGAATGGAGGATGACGGCTCTGGCAGGAAACAGGTGAGCAGGGTCCCAATCCCTCTGGGGAGGTTTCCAGAATTTTCTTTTGCTACTTGATGCCATTCCTGCAAGAGCAGCAAGACAAATGGAGGCCTGAGGGCCATCAATGCTTCAGTTTCGTAAATGCTGAGGTAATTTTTAACACCAGAAATACCAGAAGGGGCTTGAGACCCTGCTGTAAGTATAGGCAAGCTCTTAATTTGACCCAAAAATGTCCCTGGGGGCAATGCTGCACCCAACAGTGTGGACCCAGACTTGTGCCTCATTCCTCCTCCTCTGTGATTCTCGCTGTTGCCATCACACGTGTGATGGGTGATTGTCTCACAGCACCCATCTCACGCACCTGGATGCGTGTGTTTGTGTGTAGAAGCAGTGGTGGGAGTGGGCTTGGAAGAGCTGAGTGCTGTCCCAAAGCTCACACAGCTCCTGGCCAACGTTAGACTTTTTCAAAAGTCCCCAGTAAAGACTAAAAGCTCTATTCCTGAGTGTCTGACCGACAGAAATTGAAACGATTGCGTCGGGTACAAAACAGGCATTGGCGCTGGTGGTGCTTGTGGGCTGACTCAGGATTTCTGCAGTGATTCTGAGAGTCCTGAGGCTCCGAGGAAGGTTTGGGAGCTCCGAGGAGGAGCTGATGTCCCCTGGAGCCGGGGCTGCTGCGATCCATCCCCAGCAGGTGGGGCTGCGGGACCGCAGGAACTGGGGGAGAAAATGGAACTGCTCTGCCAGGGAAGGGCTTATTCTGCTGTCCTGTCGAACTCGGGCTATTTCTTCTTCCCTCCTTTTCTAGATTTGGAGAATAGAAGGCTCAGAGAAAGTGCCGGTGAATCCTTCGACGTACGGCCAGTTCTACGGCGGGGACAGCTACATTATCCTGTACAATTACCAGCACGCGGGAAAACAGGGACAGATTATTTACACTTGGTAAGATGAGATGTCACTGATGTGAGTCAGGAAACGCTGGAGCCGTGGGGGGCTGAGAGTCCACCTTTCCAAAGATGGATTGCTGCTGGTTCCCACTCACAGAGAATCCACAGGGGATAAAATGTCACCCTGGATAACCTTCCCTTGCAAACAAAACACTGCCAGAGGTCTGGAATGTTTTGTTTGAAGTAGGACAATGGGGGGAATTACTGTGCTAGTATTTTTTTCCTTTTTTTTTTTTTAATTATTTTTTTTCCCCAGTATAATATTACTCCCTTCTTTGGATCGAGCTCTAGTTCTTTTTGCAGAGTTCTTACATCTTTTGAGACCACCATAACTAACTTTTGATATTCTGCCACTTCGGCTGTGGCTTGTGACTGTTAGAGTTCCCAGCCCGTGCCCATACAGAGGAGTTTTTCAGCGGGCAGGCTCAGGGCCAGGGCGAGCAGAGAGGGCAGGGACAGGTCTCTAAGCAAAACCAGAGCTGGTGCTGTCTGTGCAGGGGCTGCGTGTGTAGTTACTGGTAATAGTAACCAACAGACACCTTTTGAAACTGGCTGCTGGAAAGGTAATGGGGGATAGGCATGAAGATACTCAAGAATCTGTGCTTATTACCTAGAAAACGTTCCCATCTCTCTCTGTAATCACCGAGTTACAGTAAAGGATAATTAATTTCTCTTTCATGTTGAGTGAAGCGCTGCAGAGGTTTGGTAACAAAGGGTTTCCTTACCTCTTCTTGATCTCTGTCAGGTGTGTGTGTGTGTGTGTGTGTGTGTGTGTCTTGGGGGGAAGGGCTGCAAATAAAACTCAGGTTTTGCCTCATTTTTCAGGCAGGGGGCTGATTCCACTCAGGATGAAATTGCAACCTCTGCGTTCCTCACAGTGCAGCTGGATGAGGAGCTGGGAGGCAGCCCTGTGCAGGTAAAAACCACACACAACCAAACAAAAACCCTCAAAACCCCAACACAGTGGGAATAAAGATAGATGTGTTGTTCTGCGATACGACTGACAGTGAGAAACCTCCTCGTGCAGCGACAGCCTCCAGCTCTGTAGGTGTTGGGGAGGACACGTGCCTGACCTACGCTTGAGTATTGTACTACTCAAGAAAGTTTTACAAACGGTCTGTAGGAGACAGGAGGGTTTTTAATTTGTTACCTCTGTGCCAGTGGATCACTCCTTGATTAAAATGGAATGGGAATTCTGAGAGCTCTGTTTAAACACTGGTCAGTTTTCGTGTGGGAGGTAATAGCTGAGCTCCTGTGACCAGCTCGGTATTTGATGAAGATTCCAGCTGGAATGACGGTTGTAAAGGCCATTTCTAGCACACCTTTGCTACTTTTTTAGCAGTAGCTTAAAGCTGACAGCAAGTTTCTTTTTCTCTAGAAACGAGTCGTGCAAGGAAAAGAGCCGCCCCATCTGATGAGTATGTTTGGTGGAAAGCCCTTGATTATTTACAAGGGTGGAACCTCCAGGGAAGGAGGTCAGACAGCACCCGCAGACACACGGCTCTTCCAGGTCCGGTCCAGCACCTCGGGAGCTACCAGAGCGATGGAGGTAAGTGGGAGTCAGCTTCGTGTGTGCACGCAGGCTGCGAGGGGAACAGAACAAAGGCCAAACCGAGCTTTCTTCTGTAAACTGAAGCACACCTGGAAAACTTTAGAAACTATCAAAAGATTCAAATTTTTCTATGGATAAGGAGTGATAATCTTTATTTTCTAATTAGTTCATAAATGAATGCATTTAAGCCATTTTCTCCTCACTAGATGCTGCACCCCACATACTATGACACTTTTCAAACTGTTGAAAACCATTCGGATCCGGGCATTGTAACCTGTTCTAAGCCCGTGTGACAACAGCGCTGAAGCCAGAACGTGCTAAATACCCCCTGTGCAAATAGAACTTGTGCTGGGACATGGGTTCTGAGCCTTGCTCCTTTGAAAGAAAACACAAACATAAAAACCCCCGGTGCAACGACAAAAAGAGAGAGTAAATCCCGGTCAGTAGCTACGGGTGAGGCAAGAGAACTGTTCTATGTCTGCACCAGGGTCCTAAGTTTCTAGCTTCAAGACGGCATGTCCTTATTGACACAGAGGAGATTACGTTAATGATTGCTCAGCCTCAGCAGCAGGGACGCTGCTCCACCTCCGCCTCCCCAGCCGCTTCTTACATCTCCCGTCGTAGCCGTAAAGCCTGGCAAAAGCACAGATCCTGGCATTCTTGCCATAGGTCACATGTACACACAGAAACACACACTTATTTACTCTTCTCATGTGAGTCTAAATCATCACTCAGATACCAGCAAATACACAACGTCTTACAGCCTTGCGTGCTTGCGGGGAATACTCGTTCGCAGTTTGTTCAACGATAGGTACTGAGTTTTATTTTGAAATAATGGGCTCTGTGTAGAGGACGATTACACCTGACATGGGCAATGTTCTTTCTTTTCAGCTGGATCCTGCTGCCAGTCAGCTGAACTCCAACGATGCCTTTGTCCTGAAAACTCCCTCCGCTGCTTACCTTTGGGTTGGCCAAGGAGCCAGCGATGCTGAGAAATCGGGAGCACAAGAGCTGCTGAAGATACTGGGAGCTCGCCCAGTACAGGTTTCTGAGGGCAGAGAGCCAGGTGAGGGAGGCACGGGGGAGTCTGAGACCATTTCTGTGTAGCTGCGTGTTCCCAGTAATTATTTCATGGACATTTTCTTTTGCCTCCCGGAACAATGAAATACGGACACAGTGCACAGTAGCTTTATTCTGTTTAACTGCACACTCGTGTTTGTAGGCCTTTGGGACTTTCTGACATAGAAGAGTGCTTCAAGTCCTACCCAAACCACGGTTTCCACGAACAGTTGAAGCACCACCGTCTCTTTCTTTTTCAGATAATTTCTGGGCAGCTTTGGGTGGCAAAGCTCCTTACCGTACCTCTCCCCGGCTGAAGGACAAGAAGATGGATGTTCATCCCCCTCGTCTTTTTGCGTGCTCCAACAAGAGCGGACGCTTCACTGTGAGTATCTAAGATGACAGTCAGTTAATTCAACATCCATCTGACAAAGCCGGGAGAAATTGGGTCCCGTTCTGCCCCCAGCCAACTGCCAGGCTGGTACAACTCCTCTCCAGGAGAGCGTGGGCACCGTTCTGCAGAGACGGCAGCCAGATCCGTTGCGCTGTTGTGTCAGCCCAGCGATCTTCTGAAGCGTCAACCTGGCCCTCCCCTGGTTAACAACTAGAGTTCAGGCTCCTCAAATTTTAACTCTTGAATCTTTCAATTAGAAAGAGGCAGCGTTACAAGTCTCGGGTATGAGCTAAAGAGAGTTTCTCTAGGGAGAGAGACTGATTTTGTGTTCTGTGGTGTAAGAACACTCGTGTGACACAGCCGGATTCGCACGGTTAAATGCGATGCCAGGATCTGGCTTAACGCATCTCACCAACAAGAGCTGAAACCAGAACCTGCGTGAACTGGATTTCTCCTGGAAAGCCGGAATGGCGTTGGAAGCACAAGCTCATCTTAACCTTCTGTTTTCCAGATTGAAGAAGTTCCTGGAGACCTGACTCAGGATGACCTTGCCACAGATGACGTGATGCTCCTTGACACGTGGGATCAGGTACGTCCCATCGGCCCCGTGACGAGAGGAGCAAAGAACAGGCACAAACTGGCTGTAGATTGAGACCCAAATCACGGCAGCTGGAGGAGTTGTGGTGTTAGAGCCCTTTCCTTCAGGTGAAAGTCACTGTGTGTAAATCAGCCAAAAGGCAACTTACAGATGCTTTTTTATGTTTTATGTAAAAATGTTCAAAAATCTGCATTTTTCCTGATGTTAAGCTACTGTATAATTGGTTCATGCAGATAAAACACAGTCAAAAAGCTTCTCGTTATTTACCAATAGCTTGAGTCCCGTAGGTCAACAAGCCCAGGTACGGTCTTGGTGTGTGTCACACACCGTTCACTGAGACTCTGTCTAAATTATCCTTTCTCTCATAAAGAGATTGATTGTTGCTGAAATAATTCATATGGGGTTTTTCATCTTTAGGTCTTTGTATGGATTGGGAAAGATGCCCAAGAAGAAGAAAAGACCGAGGCTTTGAAATCTGGTAACGACATTTTCCTCTCTGAGCTAACCGTTTCTTATTTCCCACTATCTGATCGTGAGGCAGGCAATTTAATACACTGAGAAACATACCTTAAGCACAACGTAAAATTCAGTGTTGTGACCAAAGAGATCACGTCTCTCAAGAAAGGAGGATCCCGAGGTCAGCGTGCAGGGGGTAGCACCATCCACCCACACGGCACTCAACCCCGGCAGTGAAAAGTCCCCTCGGGTGGAGGCTCCCACTGGGTTACAGCATTTTATAATCCTCGCGTCAGTTTTCTACAAACACCTTTGGACAGGTGGAGATAAAACCACGGAGTGAAAACTTTTACATAGAGTCACAGAGTGATATGGGGTTGGAAGGGACCTCTGGAGATCATCCAGTCCAACCCCCTGCCAGAGCAGGGCCACCCAGAGCAGG
>JAOXJK010000007.1:3721435-3739939 GCA_025774025.1 Xenus cinereus
CTCTTAAACACATTCAGGGATGGTGACTCAACCACCTCCCTGGGCAGCCTGTTCCAGTGTCTGACCACTCTTTCTGTAGAGAATTCTTTCCTAATGTCCAGTCTAAACCTACCCTGTTGCAGCTTGAAGCCATTATTCCCTCTTGTTCTATTGCTAATTACCCGTGAGAAGAGACCAGCACCAACCTCTCTAGAGTGTCCTTTCAAGTAGTTGGGGAGAGTGATAAGGTCTCCCCTCACTTTCCCCTATGCTTTAACTTACCAGCTTAGTTAATACTGAAGTCTACGCAAGACTCTCCAAACATGTTACCTGGTAAAACATCATACGACTTCAGCCAGGACAACACATTAGGGCTTCAACTAGTGTAGTTTATGCACCTCAAGTTACAAGTATAAATTCAGGGTAAACGGGAAGAAGGGAAAAAAAAAGACACTCAAGTCTACATTCCTAGCATTTTTGGTACACTATTAATATTTTATATTAATAAGACAAAGCCCAGGATGCATGCTGTGATGCAGTAGTAAAATGCTGAGCAACACACTGTACTCAGAGGGACTGCTCTCCTCCCATCCTTCTTTTGCCTCTTTTACAAGAAGGATCGAGGCTAAATAATAACTATCAAGGGAAGGCAGAAAGGAGTTTGGTATCTATTCTCCACAGCTTTCAAATACACTGATTAGATTAAGCCATTTTTATCTCAGGCAGGAGTTTCTATAGTAAATCTCCACAAAAAAAAAAGGCAGCCAGGTAGAGGAGATGCTCTATTACCAGCCCCTCTAACACCAAGGTTGCAGAGTGATTTTTCTTTATTATACAAAAAAGAACTTAAGAAGCAAGGTGAAATAAGCATCCCACCAGAAGAAAAAAATCTTCGATCAGAACCAGCATCTTATTAGACACCAAAGAATCAAGACAGAAAGCCATGCCCTGGAGGAAATTCCCAGGAAGGTCTGTTCCCTACCCCAAGCAGCTTTGTGTTCCAAACAGAGCTGCTGATTAGGGATGCATCTCAAAGCAAGTTTCCAGAATAAATCTCCCAAATTATAGCCCCAGAATGCAACAGATTCACTGCACTACAGCAGCATCTGGACGATTAAGATATCAACAGTGTTTAAAAGTCATTGAGTACTCTTCTGAGGACCAGGCAGTTGTCTTCTACGGTCCTCCTCAACCACCGAGGAAGAGACCACCCATGAATGCTTGCATATACCCAATGGGCTTGTCAACGACTCACAAAACTACATGAAGATGGAAACTATAGAGTCTGTTTTACCAAGCTGACCATAAAACCTGTCACAAACTGTACGTGCACCATCTCAATGAAGGCTAGCAATTAAAAGTGTAGCCCAGGAGTGATCACAGTCATCTCTGTAGAGTAAGAACGCGGTTGTAGACTTGGATACCAGAAGCTGGGTAAACTGGCAAAAGGGTCTTCTCCACTTCTCCACAAGACAAGACACTATTCACTTCAGTGGAAGTTACAAGCAGGAAACAACGGCAGGAAGGAAGCTGGGAACAAATCACACCTTGAACCAATAAAAATACCTTCGGCCCAGCAAGTTGTCTCATTACGGACGAGTTGGTAATTAAAAATTTAACGGAATGGGAACAGGTTTCTAAATCATTAGGCAACAGACCACGGAGTGTCAACAATATAGCTGAATGGGGGGGACAGAGAAAAATCAACCAGCACTGCCTAATGACCTAGGACTCTGTCCTGCAGCGACTCATCTGAGGAGCACCAGCCAGGAAAGTCCATCGCATAATTCCAAGTACCTACTCGGTAGCAGCACATCATTAATTTATCCTCCCTTTTGCCAAATTTTAACATTTTGCTTGTAAGGACTTGAGAGTAGATATGCATTGTTGCCAACAAGTGTAAAACTAAATTATCATACGCTGTTTATGAAGCATTACGCATTTATGCCCAGACGGAGCTATTAGAACATAAATAATACAACAAGAAAGAGGATAATGTGAACATAACATCAAGCCCACTAAAGAAAGACATGTCAAAATTGAAGTTACCTGTGCACCATCAATTATGGCCTCACATATGCAACTACCATCTGCTTCAAGATGCACACATGCCATTTTGTCCACGGAGCCCAGCTCCATCCAGCGCATGGGGTTAGACAGCATGTGTTTCATGATCAGCTTGTCACTACCTGGTTCTCCTCTTGGAGTTCACTGTGTGGACCCTCTGCTCCATATGCTCCGATCCATTGAAGTCCAGCTCTCCAGATCGAATTATTAATTTCCTCCTGGGCTTTCTCTGGCACTCATCACAACAATATCCAAGTGCTTCATGAATATTAACAAAATGTATTTTACAACAGTCCTGTGAAGTGAAAAGATGGTATTATCTCCTACCTACAGAGACTACCTATTTAACGTCCTTAGTTGAAGGTGCCCAGTCTAAAGAGCCTGAGAACCCAAGTTTTCAGAGTATTGAGCATCACATCTACTTTATAGAGTTTGTGTTTTCAAGAGTTACCTATGACTGCATTTGTTAGCATGCATGAGTTCGCACCTTTCTGAAAATCAACGGCAAGTGACACACCAAGAAAACAAGAAATAGACCATAAACGGGTGGTGTTGACTTGGCCTAAAGAATCAGAGTTCTAGGTGTGCTGTAACTAATGACACCACAGAAGTTCCTACACATTTGCACTTTTGCAGTTCATATGTTTAAAAAGGCAGGAGCTACAACTGAAGATTTCATTGCTTCTGGGGCATTTATAGAACCATAGAATGGTTAGAGTTGGATGGGACCTTAAAGTTCATCGAGTTCCAACCCCCCTGCCACAGGCAGGGACACCTCCCACCTCAGACCCATTCTCTACAGTCAATATACATTAGCTATGAAATATAAGTTCTTCATTTTATTCCTTGTGGGAAGAAACTCCTTGCTCGTCTGTTCCCATCTTCTCTCTCAATCTGTATTTTCTTAATCTTCAATGATGCGTGCCAGTCAGTGTGCCCCATTCCTGACGGAATTCCCCATCTCTCCCTCCAGGTTCCCTGTCCAATCTCAGCACAATGAACTTGGGCTCCTTTCCTCAGCCTCTTTTTACAGGATCTTTTCTCTTTCCCTTTTCTCCCTTCTGACAGGACTCCCACTCTCCAGCCCACAGTCAATTAAACAGAAACTTTCCCCCATCATTCCCAGCATCAAACCCTGACCTAGCACTGGGTAACAGAGGTGGGAGTGTCTTTTCACATGATATTCAGAACAGTGGGGATTCTGTAGGTTCTGCTTCTTCAGCTAGGTAAGGTGAACCAACTTCCTAACTTCTAGAAATATGGGGAACACAAACTGTTTTTTCATACTTTTCTGTAGAAGGTACTGTTTTGCCATCCAGGAATAATAATAATGCATCCAATCTTCAATTTACTTCTGCAACTGTTTGGTCTGATTTTATCTTTCAGAACATAAGCAGCCGAACTGAAGCCAACACACTTTATTCTCTATTGTCCTTAGAGCAACCAAATACTGCAGGGGAATTTGAAGAGCAGTGAATAATTATCACTTTTAAATGATTCTCCTAATCTGGGAAAACTTAAGTCCCAGTCATACATAGAATCACAGAATCACATGGGGTTGGAAGGGACCTCTGGAGATCATCTAGTCCAAGCCCCTGCCAAAGCAGGTTCACCCACAGCAGGTTGCACAGGAACGTCTCCAGGCAGATTTTGAATGTCTCCAGAGAAGGAGACTCCACTGCCTCTCTGGCGGCTTCTTCCAGGGCTCTGCCATCCTCAAAGTGAAGAAGTTCCTCCTCACGTTTAGGTGGAGCTTCTTATATTCAAGTTTGTGCCCATTTCCTCTTGCCCTGTCCCTGGGCACCACTGGAAAGAGACTGACCCCATCCTCCTGACACCCACCCTTTAAGTATTTATAGGCGTTGATCAGATCCCCCCTCAGCCTTGTCTTCTCCAGACTAAAAAGCCCCAAGTCCCTCAGCCTCTCCTCGTAAGGGAGATGCTCCGGGCCCCTCATCATCCTTGTAGCCCTTTTGTGGGTTGTTTGTTTAAATGAACAATCTGCAATCATCTCTCTGACACCCAATCAGCTACAATGAGGCTGTTTCAGCTCTTGCTCCCTGACACTTGGACTCCCTGAGAATCCCTTCTGCTTGTGTGTTTCCAGCTAAACGGTACATTGAAACCGACCCCTCCAGCCGAGACAAGAGAACTCCGGTCACAGTCGTCAAACAAGGCTTTGAGCCACCCACCTTCTCCGGCTGGTTCCTGGGCTGGGATGACGACTACTGGGCTGTGGATCCCCTACAGCGAGCGATGGCAGACGTGGATGTCTAAGGAACGAGGTTTTTCTTTTTTTAAATGGAGCAAGTTTAGTGCCTTCAATGCCTTCACGAGCTACTTCCTCCTACAGGATGCATGTTACTAAGGCAATGATGTTAATAGCCAATTAGCTGTGCAATAATTACCGAAAACAATCAATCATGACCAGTCATTGACCCTACTCCTCGCTTTGATTATATTTAATACAATAAAGCTTGTATGGAATAGGCGAAAAATAGAAATGGTGGGGTTTGTTCTGAAGAAAACATTAAGTGGAACCTGTAGATCCCACATTTGAACTTGTTTGAAACAAATACACCTTAGAAAATGAAACCTTCTTTGTGCCATCTTTTGCACATGCACTTTTTACTAAATGGTTACAGAAATGATTTGGGGGGTTCTGGAATTGTTTTGCTTTCCCCTCACCAGAATTATTAGCACTCAAGAACCCGATAAATAAACTGTATTCTGCTCTTTCGGAAAGTCACTCATTACTCATCAGTAAATAGCACGGGTTTTTATTTGGGATGAGAGCAAAAAGTCTGCTCCTGGTGTCAACAAGAATTCCCAGGGGTGGCCGTCTCCGGAGCACTGTGGGAGTTACAGTCACTCGTCTCCCCGAGGAGTCCCCTCAGGCTCCGTAGTTACCGTTTCCCACTTCCAGTGCATGAGCACAGTGACACTAATTATTACATCTTTGTTAACCGCATTTCTCCACCCTCTCCCAGCAAAAAGTCGAGCTCAGGTTCCATTAACTGAAGCCACTGACCGTGCACTGCCTTCACGCTGCGGAGGGGAAAAACCATTCACAGCAAAGGGGCAGAGGAGGAACGGCCCAACTGGGCATCGAACACACCAAGGGCACAGCGCGTGAGGGTCCAGTTAGAGAGACCCGTCAGGACAGAAGCGATCAGAGAACAGCGATAAAAACCCCGTTAGGGACTTTGTGCCCGTGGGAGAAGGGCACTGGTATCATTGATCTCGGCTTTTCATTTCCACCCCCAGTAATTAAAGACCAGATGCCAACTCCGTGATGGTGGTTGCTGAAAGACCCTCCCCACCACGTAGACTCTCCATTCTTCTCATTTTAATCTTTAATTACATCCACTGAATAGGTACAAAATATGAATACAGTTTCACAGACTCACAGCTCAAGACTAGATGAGCTGGAGATTACATGCTTTTGGTGTGAAGTGTAAGCCCTCAGTGTCACGACAAATACAAACGTGCTCAGAAGCAGCATCGACAGGTAAATCACTAATTGGGTAGAACAGATAAAAGCAGCGCAGCATCTTCTGCTCTAATCACCCCTCTGCCACTTACAGAGATCTCAAGGCCTAGAGAAGCAGGTTTTAGACGTGGATAAAATGCAGGAGATAGACAGTACTTTGGCTTTTTAAAATCCTTTTAAAAAGAGACAGATAAAGGCATCCAACAGCCCACGGGTGACTGCAGGCATCTTGTGTCTGTGACTATGACATGTTTATACCATTTGTGTGTGGCAGAACAGAGATGGAAAGTTCCACCAACAGGTGTTTCTCATGAATGGGGGATTTTAGGGGGTCTGAGGTGGATTTTCAGAATTACCAGAAGAATATTCTCACTCCTGTATCAACTTCCATCGCTTTCCTCGTGTAAGAACCAGGCCCCGTGACAACAATCTGATGACTTTCATCACATACAGCTACACCCCAAGAGAATACAGTCAGGGCTGTTCCCCCTTCCCTGCGCTGCTACAGACCCATTTATTAAAAGGAACACTTCTCTTTCCAAATGTTGGCTCATCTCATCTTCACCACTGATGGTTTTAGATACTATTTGAAAAGTGCAGTATGGATATCTGGACCCGCTTATTTGACATCACAATCTGCTTGTACTCATTTTGAGAGGGTTTCAAATTTAAAATATTTTGATTGTCCGTATTCACAAACATTACACACAAGTTGTATAACAAACTTGATATAACAGAAAAGGTTCCTCAGCAAATCCACTTTGTTAATGCCTCCGTAGCTATAATACACAGCGAATTCAGCCTTGCAAAGATTTGCTGTAGCTAAAAAACCCACCCCGAGCTCACTCATCCTAGTCCCCCTAGTGTTTTGCACCTATGATGCCCTGCAGCATATCGATGGGCAACGGGAAGACGATGGTGGAGTTCTTTTCTGCAGCAATAGTGGTCAAGGTCTGCAAATAACGAAGCTGAAGAGCGGCAGGGGACTCTGTAATGACCATGGATGCCTCTTTGAGGGCCCTGGAAGCATTCATTTCACCCTCAGCTGCAATCACCTGGGGAAGCAAAATGAACAAAATTGAATTAATTCTGGCACAGTAATAAACTAGAAATCTCTAGGCTGACTTCAACCTTAAGCCATAAACCAAAGACACAGCTCATCACTTTGGAGTGACCTCCCTCTACCACGTTCTTTGGCTGGTTCTGTCTTTTCTCTCTCTCAGACAGAAGCAACTCCTGTTTGCTCCCAAGGACCCGTGTGCCCATTTTCCTCCCGTTCGGTGTCACAAAAGCTGGCACCACATCTTGAAGGTGCAACGGGTGCACATTTTCATAAGCTTTTGTACTCCAGTAAACTGCCCTTTGCCAAGACAAACTTATTATTTAGAATGCGGAATATGAAGAAACAAACAGAAAAGAAAGGACTTGCAGAAAACCAAGGCTAGTCAGGAAAAAGCTGGAACTAAGTTTGGTTTATGATTTGCTTTTGGAGTGTGGGAAAAAATTGAGATTCTGCTTTTCTGAAGGAAATCTCACCTGCACAAACCACAATGAAACAGAACAAACACTTGGACGTAAAAATCCTGCCCTGCACTCCTATTTGCTCCAACACAATCTGGCTGAGAATCTTCATCTTCTCCATCACCACATTACATTATTCATGAAGAAAACCCCAAATGTTACTACCTTAGCTCTCGCCTCCCGGGCAGCTTCGGCTTCTGCAGCCATTGCTCTCTGCAGCTGCACAGGTAACTTCACATCCTTGATCTCCACACGTTCCACCTTAATGCCCCAATCATCTGTTGCCTCATCAAGTGTGGCCTATATAAAGCAGGACAATTAATTAAGCACCTGCCTGGCTGCAAACAAATCTCCAAATTTGAAGAATGACCAATAAACAGAATTAATTATCTTACAATGCTTAGACTTTAAGGGTTTTTGTATTTATACGATGATTTGATAGGGATAAAAGCATAACTATCGTAAACAAAACAACCCCAGAGCTTAATATATTGAAGGAAATTATGGCACAGATTGCCTTCAAGAGCAGAGCATTGACATAATGACCTGGGGAAACCCTCCTCTCCTGTAGCCCCCATTCCCACCTGCTGGCCCCACTGATCCGTTACTGCTTTATTCACTCATTTTTATTATCCAGAATGCCATCCCAATAGCTCTGATAGGGTTTTGCCTAAAGCTCCAAATCACAGCTTGGCTGATCTCTTGGAAGGCAAAATAAATCCTGACTTGGAAGTTTTCCATGGGACCACGGGATTGCTGTGTAACTGCTTGTTTGATAGACTGCTCAAGTGAAGCCACTCATACCTGCATGCTGTGCGCGATTTCCTCACGATCAGAGAGAATCTGAGACAGGTTTTTGGTCCCCAGAACATTCCTCAGAGTAGTCTGTGCTAAAAGACGGGTGGCTGAGTCGGCATTGGTGATATTTGCTACAGCAAGGGTGGCATTCTGAACTCTGTAATAAACCACTCCGTCCACGTTAACCGTCACAGAGTCCTTGGTCAAGATCTAAAAAGCAATGGGGAAAGCATGCAATAATTAAGTATATATTTATTGAATATAATGGTAATTACATATTTGTTTTACTAGACAAACTCCTAGGTGTTCCAGGGCAAAGCAACTGTCTTGAAAACAAAAGGTGTTACACACCTACGCTGCACACAAACATGTCTATGTACAGATAAACTAACTGTCCAGTGTAGCTCTGCAAAGCCAAGAGTAAATACGGGATTAGAACACTTCCCATTGAAAAACATTCCATTAGTTTGCCATAATGTTATTTCTAACTCACTTCTTCAAATTCAGAGGGATCTGCAATACATACGGGTGACAAAAAAAAAAAATATCTGGAAATAATTTACACCGAGACATATATGCTCTTTACATCTGGGAAACTTTAAGCTGTTATTCTGAGACTAGCAACGTACGATAACCCGGTGGGTCCCCTGGCTGTATTTCAGTGAGGAGAAGAGTATCAGAGGTGTGAGGGGCAGAGTGAGGGCCCAGGGTGCAGGAGGCATATGCTTAGGGAAGGACCAAGGTAACAGAAAAGGCTCACAGAACATCAGCTCTCAAAGCTGTTTTGTTTTAACACAGAGATAGCAATATGGCACCACTACGCTCAAAATGGGTTCAAACGCTCTAGTTCAGAGCACACACCGGTAACATTTATGAGAGGCTAATTTGATGTTTCTGTACAGAGAAAAAAGGCTGATAATGAGTATAATTTCAAATATAGAACACATTAGATTTTCTCTTGCATTTAACTACAGTCACAAGACTATTGATTTAGTGAGACACAGCTCTGCAGGTGTGTCAGTTTATAACAGAAGGCAACAGGCAGCTGATTTAAAAAGCAGGCGACGGAAGAGGGAGTGTATTTCAGCTGCACTTTCACAGAAACATCACAACAGAGTGTTTCCCATACAGCAGGTGTGGCCAAAGCTGAAGGCAGTTCTCAGTTACTGCTTATTCCCTAACACAGGACTGGCCCGTGCACAGACTCCAGCACAGCACCGGCTCTGGAAGTTACTATATGGAAATGCAGAAACTTTCTAAGAAAGGCTGTCAGTGTATGATGATGCTCAGAGAAAGGGAGAGCCAGACCCATGAGATATTATAGAAAAGACTGGAAGGTTTCATGGAAGTATGTCTACCTACGTACAAAATTGGTTTTGCCTGTCCCAACCTGATGTATTTCAGCTGCCAGGGTGTCAGCCTTACTTCAATATTAATGAGAAATATCTCCGTTATTATCTAGCACTTCATTGGCCTTCTTGGAGGTACTTCTGATTGAAAATGCCACCTTGTGCTACTAAATGAGCACGTGGTGATTTCTAGACAAGTTGCAGAGGAAATCCAATTTGTGAACATGCCCAGAGCTAGATTCAAGTGATTTACTGAATTTAACACTTGTATGTTAAGCATCGGATGTACTTACGAAGATAAAGAGAGATATTCTTGAAGATTTAGAAGAGGGTACACCGGAAAGAAGCATTAATATTAACTGTATTTTAAAGTTAAGTTTAAAAGAGATTGAAATATTCCACATGACCATGAAAGGAGATGTCCTAGTTCCACGTTAGGCAATTACTATCATGTTACTTGACAAGAGAGAGGGACATGGGAGTGAGTTACCTTCCAGCCTTACCTGCTCTGTCCTTCCCCAAACCACCTTTTAGCAGGCTTTTCATAATAGCATCAGATAAGCAAAGGATGAGTAGCAGGCACAGAAATTATGTTGTACAAATAGAAATGTATTTCTGCTTTTACCTACTGAAAACAAACCAACCTAAATCTATAACCGTAATTAAATCAAGCTGAAAGAAAAACCATAGAACTGATGGCTTCACTAATGGCACATCAGCAGCTGCAAGCACATTTTGCCTGCCAGTGATTAGGTTTCTACCAATTACCCTTTAGAGAGCACCATGACACTCACCATTTGTCTAAATCTACAACTAACGATGAGCAATAAACCAACTAGCAAATATGACAGAAACCTGATGCACCAGATAGGCTGCATCAAGCATCTTTGTCTTGCAAAATACACCAGATAGATGAGGGATACAGTTCTATTCATCAACACACAATTGTTCACTAACATTCTTAGAGAGCTAGTTGGTTTTTATCCTTTTGTTATCCATTGAGTCGGCGCCACTGAGTTCAGCTAGCTTAATGCTGTGGAAAGATTCTGTTAAAAAAATGAAGATGTCCAAGGAAAACAAACTCAAAATAAAAGTAATTTTTTTGTTCTATAGGACCTTTACACTGAAAGACATCAGATGACATTAGATGCAATACACCTTCATAACGCTCCTGTGCAAAGCAGGACACAGAACCCACATAAGACAGTGGACTGTTACCCAGCTGCTATTAATAGCACGTGACGTATATAATAATTTCATCCTGTTATTCGAGTTTGTTTATACATCCAGATAAATTGGCATAGGAAAGATCACTGCTGCTTCTGGAAATCTTCCAGACTGCACAGAAATAATTAGAGAATGTTGCATGAAGTCCAGCAGTCTTCATTCCAAACCCCTCCCACTCCAGCTCTTAGGCAGAATTAAGTTATTTTATTTGGTCCTTAGAGGACAGCATAATCCATTTTCTTTCAGCCATCTTCTCTTATTTAATGATATTACTAAAGGTTATATGTATTCTTCACAATACATTGAAACTGCACAGTAAATGAAACAACCATATGCTACCCAATACCAAGAGGGGAGAAGGAAAAAGTGGAAAAAAAGAAAAGAACCTTTAGCAGATAGAAAGGCAAGTGCAAACTCACCTCTTGGGGAGGAATATCGAAAGAGATAGTCCTCATATCAACCTTGATGAAGCTGTCAGTGCAGGGCAGGACAAAAAACAAACCTGTACAAAAAAAAAAAAATTCAAGAAAAGGTAAAAATGGCTCATTAAAACAGATGAAACTTGCTACCGAAATAGGCTTGAATCCAACCACTGTTGCTGTAACAAGCTCAGCAGCATGTTTGTTAGTGGCTTTCAATCCAGGATAAGATTTTCAATAAAGTATGCTGAGAAACTTCAGTTTATTCAGGACTACACTTTTTTACAGATCTTTAACATTTGGAAAAAAACCACCCCAGAACTGTTAACAGCTACTTCTGAAAATTTGTCCCACATAGTTACTTGTGGGGCCAAATTCTGGCCAGCAGAAACTATCAACCTCCTTTTGTTCTGGTGGATCACTGTAACTCTTCAACTTTACAGCAACAATGTGGAAGTATTGCAAATCCTGGATGAAAATAAAGGAAGAAGCTATTGTCTCTTGCTGTCACTTTGAGCAACAGCTGAAAATAACATTCTTTCAGGTCTCATCAGAATTTCTAATATACACAGGAAATTTTTCAAAACTATCAAATATAATTGCTTCTCTCTCTTTTGAAGAACATTGAGGCTTTCAGACCATTTGGGTTTTAACTGACATACTAAACTCCTTTTTCAAAACGGCACATTTGATGTCATTATTCCTCCCTTTACATTCTGTGCTTTTGATTCTACCCAAAGGCCATGCATTAACTCAGGAGATCTGGGAAAGGCTCACAGAAAATTCGTTTACTGTCTTCTCCATATAAAGTAACATACTCTCTTACTGGAAGTTAGGAAATTCTTGAGAAATCCATTTGCCAGTCTAATGCAATGTCTCTAGACAGCTGTTATTTTGCTGATGGCTTAATGAGAACAAATATTAAGAACGCTCTCCAGAACATACCTGGTCCCTTTGCTCCCCCTTTTAGGATGCGTCCAAGTCTGAATATGATGGCTCGCTCATATTCCTTTATAATCTGTAAGAAACAGTTGGATGTCATGCAAGAGTTTCCAGAAGCCACACAATGGATTCCAAACTACATACACGCCAGTCTAAGACAGTCCTGAGTCTCAAATGTGACAAACATTTCTCTACCGTCTGCTTTTGAGAATTTTAGCCTAAACTTTCCTGTAAAAAAGCAAACAGCAGAAGAAAGAAGTAGGACAACATTCCACAGAAAGATTCTTCAGACTGTGGCACCATCTATCAACAGCAGAAGCAACAGCATGTCATTGGGGAATATCCTGGCAACAACAAAACAAAGCGCAATTTATGTGACCCAGCAGAGACTTTTCCAGCTCCGATTCTGACACGGTGTATTAGCCAAAATATCGCAGAAGTTACTTCCTCTGGTCTGGAAACTAAAAAAATCAAGCTCAGAGCAGTCACAGATGACACAGTCTCTGCATATCTGTCACATACAGCCACATTTATATATACGCTTAAGTGTTCTTAATTACATACTTCATATTTACACACTACATAAAAAGGGAGAGATCTCCTTAAAAAAAAAATAAATTAAAATATCAGTCCTCCAAGAGTAATTATGCATTCTTGCAGTTATTCTGATCTTCCAAACTAGCTTATATACTAATGACAACTGGGTAGACATAGTAAAGATGTCAATGCAAAACCACTTTTGACTAAATAACGCACTGAACTGCTGTTATATACTGTCTGCTCTAGTTCAAGAAAGAATAGTTAGATTAATTTGTAATTAAAACAAATAAAACAGAGAACAATAATAATCTCTGGGAAGCATCTGCACTGCTTTAAATTTTAATTCAAGTTAGCAGTGAACAATCTTACCTTTATGCACATCCAGATTGATACAGGAAATGTAATAACAGTGAAAATAAGTGAAGTGATCACCAGGATCCATCCACACACACCAAGGCCGGTATCGGCGTCATCTGCAAGAAAAGAGCAGAAATTGTCAGATTTTTTAAAACCAAGAGTGTCTGTTAAAGGAAGTGCCTACAACGATATTTGTGTTGGATATTCCTTGATACAAGCCACTGTTAGCACTACTCCTCTGGCCAAACTCATTAGGTTTAGATCAGAAGTCAAATTAAAAGCCAAATTCTGCTTTCATTTTTACTAGTCTCTAGAAGTTGTGCAAGACACCTTAGGGCAGAACGTGGTCTAAGTAACATTTATGCAGAATTAAGTACGCTAACATTTAAGTACAGACTCTCAAATGCCTCCCTCTTCCCCAATTTTCTCTAGCAGAATGACCAATACGCAGCAGTAGAAATTTTGTTCTTTTACTGTCTGAGGAAGTGAGAGCAAGACTTGCTTGATGAGTGAAATGCAAATACCCTGTAACCTATCAACTCTAGTGACAGGGCGTTTAGAATTTGGTTTTATGTTCCAGCTGTCATAGGTGCAGATCTAAGAAAACCACAATTCTCAGAACTGTTATATCTGGGGAGTAGGATACGTTGCAGTGCAAGATTAGCTGGACATGAAATAAAGTGTCTATAAACATTTCTTGGCCAAAGACTCCTTATGCTTAGAAGACAAACGCGTTAGTTCTCTGGCATGAAATGACACCAACCGAAGGTGCACATACCAAGAGCTAGCGGTTTCAAAAGCTACACAGCTAAAAAAAGCAACACACCATGACAAAATGTGGATGTGCTGGGAAGCATCCCTAAAGCTAGAGGAAGTTTCTTATCCTGCCAGCTAAGACTCCCACAGGCTGCCAGGAGCCCACTGCCAAGGCGGGCTATCCCAGGGTGAAACAGCACTCACAACCATCGCATCCCTACTCTGGACGTAGACAAATTGCAGTTTCTCACTCCATCCTCTAAAAACCCGTAAGTATGAAATGCCAAGAAGCACCCACAAAGCTTAGAAAAACAATATTCTCACATTTAGAGGAAAGAATGTTGCTTCAGGACCACACTTCCTGATTTTGCTGAACTGTGAAGACCCCCTTACAGTGCTGCAAACATGCACTAATTTGATCAATGCCACCAATACTTAGAGGACTGGAGTCTTGTTACCTAATGGCCTGCGTTCAGCAGCTCGTTTAGAAAGAAACTGCATTAAAGAATCTAGAAGTTTTAGTTTAGTTTTGCCTTCAATTGTATAATGAATTGTTTTCTGTATTCACCAAATACAAATATAGTTCAGTTTGTACAACAAAACTGGCCAGTTATAAGAAATCAGTCTCCAACTCTTCACCCTAACAGTTATTTTAAGTAGGATCCACTTTATTATGAAGGAAAACCTTGATTCTGAAAAACTTCTACTGATTTTAACAACTCTAGATACACAAATAAGCATTTTATTGTGCTCACAACTGAACTCAGCATTACCAGTATATGCCTCGGATAAAGAGGGAAGTGAGACCAGTCATTAGATAGCACTAATATTCAAAGTGAGTAATAGCAAATAATGTTACATACTTTGCAAACTCAGACCCACAATATCAGAAGTCAGCAAAATAACTGGGAATCAATACTGAAGCTTCCAGTCCTCGTAGGCACTTATTGTGGGTCTCAGAGCTACTCCCAGCCTTTCCAGTAAGGCTGGACACGGAGGTGGTGGGGAATAGCAAGTTTCTGGTCTCACACAGTAACTTGAGCTTTCTGAAGTCACACAAAGCTTCTGAAGGCAGTAGAATTTTATCCCTGTCACATGCCAGTATAATAACCCTCAAGAACACGTCACATCACCGTCATTTTAAAGGTCCTCTATGGAAAGTTACCAAAAGATACTCTCCACCAGGTTTATTGCTACGTAGTGGAAATACCAGATTAAAGGAGTAATTTCTAGGCCTTCTGTGAAAGTCAAGGAAATGCATGACCTACACATATCACTATTAAGCAGCTGTCAGCATTAAGCAACATCTGTAAACTCATTAGTGAAAGGAACATTACCATTAATTCAGTGACAAGGTATTAGTCAGCCTGAAACAATAAAAAGTACTCACAATCTACACTGATAAGGAGGAAAAGTCTATTTCCCTCTTGCTTTTACTCAGTAACTTTTAAAAACTTGCTTCAGATCCTGCTTCAGTTCCGCTCTACAGTTTAACACCAAGTCTTCACCACCAACCTGCTCTTACCACAACTATTGCATAAAAAAAAATGATCCGTTTGCTTCCTTCTTGCTACCTTCTACATGAAGGTAGAAGTCACAACTCAAATTGTGTAAAATTTAAAAATTGAGTAAGCACATATTTTATTTAGCAACACTGATTTTCCCATCATGTTGTGTATTTCACAATACAAAAAGCCAGAGAGATGCTGTCTTGTCAAAAACTGTACGAAATAGAGGAAACACGCTTGGCATCCGTGGAATGAGCTATCTTTTCGCCATTTTTGAACGCCTCGTTCATGGGGCTCGGATAACTTCATCAATGGGCCATTCTTGCAGATTTCTCGGTCAGATTCATTGATACTGGACTCTAAATAGCAGCTAGTTCAACGGCACTGAAATGAGACCGACAGGGAGGGTGCGGGTGTAACACACAGCCTCAGATGTACCTCTTGCAGACAATGCGTATCCCTGCCAACCCAACCTGCTGGAAAACAAAAGATTTTATACCAGACCAAGCGCTGGCTCCAGGAGACTGTCTCCCAGCCCTCTTTCACACATCACATACATGCACCTTTTAACAGAGACAAATTTATCTTTGTTTTTGGCAGGCTGTCAAAGAACAGCTCGAAGAGATATTCTTTTCACTAAGTACCCACAAAACAACTAGAGAACTATTGAAAACAGACTTTCAGTATATTTTGTTATCCACAGGCAAAACAAGAATAAAGTTAGTCTCTTATTTCTTAGCTGCATCTGTAGCATTCAAGATTAGCTAAAGAGAACTAGAGCAAGAAATAAAGAAAAGTGGTTTTTGTAGTGAGAGTTCTGCCTGGGAACAACAGAGAACTGGGTTTTGCTTCTCCCTCTGCCAGACTCCCCATGTGACATTTCTGATACCATTATATAATCAAAATCAAAAAGGAGAAATACAATTTACTCCTCCCAAAGAAAAAAAACAAAACAAAACCCTTGCTCATATAACAGATATGATCATTAGCAATAATTGCTGGGGATATATATTTAAATATTAATATACTTTGACGTATGAAGCTGCTGAATGAGCAATGAGAAAAACAACATAATAGCTTCAAAAACCAGACACCACCAAGAAGTCAGACGATGTTAAAAAATATAGAGTTCATTGCATTTGCTCCACTGCTATTGCTGCTGGGAGCTCTGCCTCATTTTCAGGCTTGCAGAAACAAGGCCTAGAAAATGTAAACATGAAAGAAAAAGACAAATCAATGATTGTATTACTGATGAGACACCAACAACAGAAAGTCCATTTTTTAACTTGCAGTAACTCTAGCTGCTCACCTTCTGTTCTCTCTTGCTTGACTTTCTGAAGTGCCAAACACCCTGTCACGTGCCCCTACGGCTTCAGTTCAAACACCTGCGATATTCTTGCCCTTTTATTATCCAGACACAAAAAACCTCACACCTGGAATTTGATCAGAGCAATCTTATTTGTGGACAGTCTGCAACAGATTAGGTACCTCTTTAAGAAATAAACAAGGATAAAGAATATTAAAAAAAAAATTTAATTGAATCAGCCTTCAATCCCTTTAATGCTGACTAGAACAGTTACCGTTACTTTAGTAAGAAATTATCATTTGGATCATCAAACAGTATTAACAATTTATAATAAACACTGAGGGCTGGAGGCTGAGATGGGAAGTTCTCATTACTGCTTGAGGTGTAGCGTGCACTTCGCTTGTGACTTTTCTTCTGCAAACACCACACAAACCGAACAAGCACGTCACAGTCGAACAGCAAAACCAGCAAAAACGTGCCCCAAGGTCCCATGAGAGGAAGGGACCTTCCCCCCCGAGCTGTGCAAACAAGTCACCAGACGTAAAGCAAAACGTATCTGGGAGATCAACCGGACTGAACACAAGGCAATATCAGACAGACACCTCCACTTTCATGCTGCTTGGTCAAATCCAGGATTGTCTGAGAATGACTGAAGGGTGTTACTCTACAACAGTTATTCAACTGTTTGCTAATTAGCAAACAAGCAGGAATAATAAGGAATACTACTGTCATTGAAAACTAAATGTCTTTTCAGATGCTTTTCAAAGGATTTCACATGGGAAATAGCCAATGTTATTACACCTAATAACCAAAATTATGTCTAATGCCATTTACTCCACAGATATTTTATTATGGCAAAAATAACTGGTAGTCAGCTTTAGCCTCCAAACAACCCATCACACAGTAACTACGGAAGAAACAGCCTCTGTAGCATGAGAAGGGAAAGGCTTGCTGAGTCCCAGAGAAGGTTAGCATCACAGCAACCACTGTCACGTATTAATAACTAACATACTTACAGAATGAAATGTAGATCCTCTCCAAGGATACAAGAGCTCGTACGTGCCATTAGGCATGGGGCCCAAATAGATCTACAGTTATTTATACAACAACTCAGATTACCCAGCCCGAGCCCTTGTATATAAAGTGATCTTATAAATACATTTCCGCCTCCAGTTGCAAATGACAAAGGCAGAAAATAAATCATGGCTTTTCCGCAGCCTGTTTCTGAACAACACAAGTAACAGGAAAGCGCTCCAGCTTCCAGGGACAGATACTGTGAGTTGTGTTATTTTAGTGCATCATCGCCAAAACATCCTGACCCAGGTGACACTCACACCTACAACTGAAAGGCCAAAACCCACTAGAATAACGATACCAAGAAGCAGAAGTTAACTGCAACTTCATTGCCCAACTTGAGGAAATATAATTGACTTTTATCACTTCCTCCAGTCACACCTATCTAACCTTTTACTCAAACGAAGAGCACTAGCGGTGTAAACAACCAGTTCCCAAATCCTTTTTGTTCTCATTTACCGGTGCAGCGCCCCGGGGATTACTGCAGTTGACTCTGCTTTTAATGATTTGTTTAACTTTCCCCTTAGTGACACGAGTTACAGGAAAACAAAAACCACACACACACACAAAAAAAACCCCAAGTTGCGCAACCGGGGCCAACTCTCGGCGATGCTCCGCTGCCTTCCCCTGTGCTATTTCTAAAGGGATGTGAAGCGGCGACTCGCGGCCCCGTTGGGCAACCGCAGCGCCGGGCTCCGTCCCGCCGCCGTTACCCGGGGCCGGGGGGGCGAAGGGAAGCGGGAGGCTGCCCGGGAGCCCAGACAGGACCGGTCCTCGCTCTTTCCACGGGATAAACTTTGAAGGAGCTACAAACTTTCCTCAGCGCCCAAATAAAGTAAAAATTAAAACCGAAACAGAAAACAGGAGAACGACAGGGAGGAGCCCCGGGTTCGGAGCTCGCGGGGCCGTGCCCCGGCTGCTACTTCGGCAGAACCCCGCTCCCCCCTTCATCCCGCCGGTACCGTGCACCCGCCGGGCCTTAGGAGCCATCCCCGCTTCGTGGTCTGCCATGGCCGCTGCCGCCGTCCCCTCAGAGAAGATGCCGCCCTCGCGCTCGCCGTCCCCTCGCAGCCCCGCTCGCGCTGCCCCGAGACCTCGCGCTCCCGCCCCGCCCTGCCCCGCGAGGGTGGAGCGGCGGCCGTTACGCGCTGCCCCCCCCCCCCCCCCC